>MU260862.1:17500-140000 GCA_020310875.1 Ceratopteris richardii | reverse complement strand
TGCATCCACTCATATCAGCCATGCACTGATATTCCCCATTACTCTTGAGCATATTCAAGTTCTAGAAAACATTTATTTGTAAGCATAGTTCCATGATATAAAACATTTTAAGGACAAACACATCAATAGGAAAATAGAATTCTGGGTTTACTTGGCCACTTAGCAATTGGCACAAATCAAATTCTTTTGTAATCCTCAATAACATTTTACTTTATACAAAATCCCTTGAGTATTTTAACAAGAATTTCAACATCCATACTCGTCGTCTTACAATCTTCTTGATTTCTTGCAATGGAGTCTATCCTTTTAGGTATATTCTCCACAACGTCTTTCATAGCCTACACTGTTTCAAGCTCTTGAATTCACTCTATTTTCATTAATGTTTTAGACCATATACTTATCTTAGATAAGGATCCCCTAAAAGAGTTGTTGCAATACCTTGTAACATTTTGGATTGTGGGAAATTAAAATAGTGATCAAAATATCTTGCTTAGAATTTTTGTGGTATCTACCTTTCAATGACTCTTGTAGTTTCCATAAAATTGAGTCCAAAAATATGATTCTCTTATTCTTATTGTCATTTTCGTCCTTCATTTACAAATTAACGTTTTTTTGTTGGCCTTAATTGCATAACTATTAACCTCTATCTAACAATTATAATACTATCTTGTTTATCTCAATCCAAATTATCATAGTATTGGAAATTCAATTTTGATTCAACACATTTACTTGTGATGTCTCTAAGTAAAAAACTTTCAATTTTACATATTCTATCATATCTTGTAATTTGTGCTTAAGCTCTTTGGAATCTTGCATTTTGATCCTAGATACTCCATTTCTTGCTTGAAGTGATGAGATTGTGGTTTGAATAAAGTTTAAGTGCTATTTAACATAGTTATTGCATAAACTTCCAATGTTGGCAACTCCTCAATCATTTTAACTTTTTTTCTTAGTTATTCTCAATCAATGATTTGAATCAATCATTGATTCAAATCTTGACATGAATTCTGATATTTCATAAGTTCATGTTGCAACCATGTTGCAACCATGTATTTCATAAGTTCTGATACTTCTTATGTGGGTAAATGTTTCTTAAGATGGAGTCCAAATTCTTGAAGAAGTGATGCTTTCTCTTCATGAAACAAACCTAGTTAGATATTTCTTTTTTCCAAAACTTTATCAATAGTATGAAAAGATCACACCACTTAATACTCTCGAAATTTATCAACCAATTATTTTCCATTCCTTGACCGATTGATAATTGTTGAAAATTAGTTTTAAAAGATTACCTTCTTTTAATATAATGGATCCCTCAAAATGTTTCCTACTGGTGTTGAAAAGCATTCAAAAACCTACAAACAAATTTGTACATCCATCTTTAGTTTAGACCTAACACTAGATGATGTAGTAGTAATCTCTGCAAAATGAGAGGCTTCGGATAATCCCCTCAATAAATATTTCAAAAGGGATCTGTTATCAGCATGTTACATGAGTAAGATTAGGAAAATTCTTACCTAAGTTAAGTTATTTTTAAGATTGAACTTATGGAAAAGATCATAACATATATGATTATAAACTACCAACAAGAAACATATATAGGCCTTACTTCATCAATAATCAAGTTCTCTAAAAAAACTAGTGCATGTGAAAGTCATCTATTTTTATCTTAGAGATTTAGGATTAAATAACACTTTAGAGTACTTGTCACAAGGCCGAATTCTAACTCCATCTATGTATTAGAAGTTTTATCAAACGTCAATTTGCCTACAAACTTCAAAAATTTGAAGATTTTTGAAATTCCTTTAGGTGTTCTATAATAGTCAACATATACCTGATGATCATTGGTTTGAGCATGAGCTATAAAAATTGTACGGTTTCCCATAGATTTTGAACAATTCCACGGGCTAAAAACAAAATCCAATAGCTTCACTCTTTGTAATACCTTGAACATGTCAGATTGGCCATAATCAAATAAAAGAAACTAGTGGTAAGAGTCCTTTAACATGTTTCACTTTTCCTCTTCACCATCGAAGTCTTCAATGGCCATAACTTTGATCACTTAGTCTACGAGCCATGCTAGAATGGATTTCTCAAAAACCTTGGAATTAATGAACATAAACACTTTGTGCTAAAAGTTCAATATGCGAACTTTACATATACATGATTATTAGTTGAGATAAATACACGCATGATGTTTATGCATTGCCTTTAATCCAATTTCCATGTTGAATCTCTCAACATAAGTGGAAATAATAAATTACTTGATATGCTCGAGCCCACACATGCAATAACAATATAGGTATCCTCATATGTAAATTGATTAAAATTTCACAATAAGAGGCCTTTTCCAAGTGTCATTTGAATGGCATTTACACATTTCATCTATCTGAATGATTGCGAACTACATTAAGGCTCAAAAGTCCTCAAAAATCACCTGAACAATAACTCTACCTAGAACAATGATTCGAGGTAAAAATAAGATACTTCAAGTACAAATTGTTGGGTTTTTTAATTAATGGATGTTTTCAGATCTTTGTGATAGTCGACAAGCCCCTGCGATGGACACAACTCACAGACGCAACACACCAGCAGCTGCGACACCCTCCAATTCCTCCGCCCTGGAAGGACAATTGCCTGTGATCGATGACGATCGGCGATAGATACAAGACGACGGACACCACTTGATGACAGACAGTACTTGGTGACGACGGACACTCGGCCACGACAGACACTCGCGAGTGTCATTGTGCGCTTTGGCACATGTAAGTTCCGTGTGTCAGTTGCACGTGCGGTCGAATGTCTTGATAATACATGTGGCATGTGCGAATATCTACAAGACTCATGTATGTATCGATGCCTAGTTGCAAGATAGAATTGAAACATAATCACGCGTAGTAAGAATAGGGATTGCATCACAACATAGTTTCGGTTCTCTTTATATGCTCACAAAGAATAGGCGCTATACGAAGAAGACGAACTGAAAGAAACCCTGGACGCTAGGAGTGAATGTAAATGATGTGACTGAATCAAGAGAGATCACTTCAAGTATAATTTTGTAAACGATATCAAATCCCTGAGTATCTAAATGAACTAATATCAAGCAGCGGCCCGGAGTAATCACGGAACGTAGATGTTTGACTCTACGAATTATAGGCGCCTATGAGCTCTTCGATGAGGAAGAATAGCTTTCCACATAATTGGGTATTGCGCCCTCAATAGCGTCGTTAAAGTATGTATCCACCTCCATGTTTCAAATGATATCAATGCGGCAACACTGATGTAGAAAGTCAAAACTATCAGTGGCACAGCTAAGCATGCTTACTGCTCAATGCATCGATACATGGTCATAAGCTAATCCGCATGGCTCATGTGGAGCCTCCGATATGCGTTTCTTCTGCCAGAATTACAGTTCCTATGCATGCTTGAGCTCTCTGCACCTTGGAAATCATGTGGAAGTCAAGCATCGCCTTCTTCTGCCTCTCCTCGTGGTAACGAGAAAGCAGGTAGGCGGTCCCCTTACCTTTCTCTGAGCTGACAAGAATCAGAGACCTCTAGTAAAGAGAAGAGGTAGAGGTGCTCTGCTCAGGGGTCTTTTTTTTTTCGAATACAATGAATTGGAAATACACACTCACACACCCAACCTCTTAAGGTAGAGACATCCATCATGAGAGACTCACGGACATGTCCAACCAAGACTTGAACTCAAGACTTCCTCCCACAGCTTCAAGGCGTGAGCCAATAAGCTGTGCGGGCTCAGACGAGAGAAGAAAAAACACAGTCCTGACGGCTCCAAAATGAAAAAGAGTATCAAAATGTCAGTGAACATACAGTCAAGGGGAGCAATGAGATGGTCAACTGCTTTCTTCTTTTTCTTTTTGAAGTCGATTATCTCACCCATGTTATGGAAGACCCAACATGTGGCCTTGTCTACAAACAAGCATTAATCAATTATTCCATCTTTTGTCTTATAGGCAACAGCGTTGGCTGCCATTCAAACTTCGAATCCGCAGGCATCGTCCAAGACTCTATTTTCAGTTAAGCTGCTCAAAGTTTACTCTCAGACGAGACAATGTCCACGGAATCCGATATTTGTATGCACGTGTTTCCCCCACCGCCTTACGTCATTCAGTATTTGTTGTCATTGTGCATCTGAGTCCTGACGACATGGTATGTATGAAGTTGACAGTGAAGAATGGAGTCCTTTATTTATCGAGACAGTTAAGGGCAGGGAATCTGTGAGCGCATGGTAACGTCAGTTTGTTTCATACGTGTTAATTATAGTTTTGGTAAGGAAAGCAAAACTATCAATAATTTACTCTCCCTGTCCATGCATGTGATTTTCGATTTCATGTAGTAAACTCAAAGCTTTTCTGTCAAGCGCATTAAAATGCGTTTATTCCACCCAAACAGAACTACTGGTGTGGGGTTTGAATTCACCACTCCTATGCGAATGTAGCCTTCACAAATTTTCCTTGTCCGTTCTCGCCAGCATTGAGATGCGAGCAAAAGCAGACAATCATACATGCATCCACACGTGCAGACACACTTGACGAGTTTGCTGGGACATGAAATCTCTATAGCACGGAGTTCAGCCAATGGAAGCAATGACAGAATGAGCTTTGGTTTTGATTCTTATATTGTACATGACCGTTTATGATGCATTTTCTGTCTATAAAGAGAGCTATTAGACAATTAAACACATCGTTTTTGTTCCTAATTTTGAAGGGGTGTCTATTTACGTTACAAACTTTCATAGGCCGCATCAAGAATGATCTATTGAGTCCTCCTTAAATCTTCTGGTTAGAAGATCTAGAAACACTAAGAGCTCCCCCTCCAAGCACTAGAGAGTCTTTGTTATAGAAAACAAAAGATCAAATGTAAATGGCTCTCACATGAAAGCAATCAATTCATCATTCAGCTGTTTGGTTTTCTTGAGAAACTATTGCAAACTTAGAAATAATAATTGCTTAGTTATTAGGAACATCTACAAAATGTCAAGCTTATAAGTGCTTTATCGCTCTTATGTTTTCTAACATTTGGGGGAATTCAATTCTTTGAAGAATAATGTTTTTGGGGATTTGAACCCCTTCCCCCAAAACATGCTACGAATTGGAAGCACTTAATTTAAAAAATTCTTGAAGTCCAGGTTGTTAAGTTATAGGTGTCTCCAAATTTATCTTGATGGATTGGTGACTCTAGTTTTCTTGCATGATTTTATATAGATTGTACATTAGTCTTATTTTTTTGAACACAAAGTTCATGTGAGAATTACCACTTATTCAAATTTGACATTATATGTTATGGAAACTTGGTGAATAATGGAAAAAGATGGAAATAAAAAACATAACTTATGGAAAATTGGTGGATAATGCAGAATAGATGGAGGGATAAAACATTATCTAGTTTCATAAAGCACATTGAACCCCGGATGAAAGGATTTGTGCAAAAATCATGGCATTTCAAATACTATGCCTTAATCTTTTCAGTAGGTGGATTATATTACTTTGCGAAACTTAGACTAAATCCTTAGCTCAAACTAAAGCTGAGGTACCTTGATAATTGACTTGTCTTTGGTACTTCCAAATGTCAATCAAGAAGTGTTCCTTAATGTTTTGAAATTATTCGTAAGAGATTATGGACTGCTTAAAAGACCCCAATATTTGGGGAATTATAGACAAGTATGTTTGAGGAAGAAAACTTTGTCCTCGCTCACAAACTATTATACTACACAAACACAATCGCACACTAGATTATCCTACTCGCATATAACTCAAACCTCAATTATAAGCACCTGAAAAAGATAGGATAGCCATGAAAAAGATACGATGAGTCTATAGGACGGCCTTCCTCCAGCACCTGGTTGATGAGGACCATGAGTCAAAGGCCATGTTCCATTGAAATCTCCTACTCAACCGAGGCCAAAGATAAAGTTGTCAGATTGGCATGAAACCAAGGAGCTTTCCTAAGGTTGGTGATCAGCTTGAAGGTAAGGAACAACAAGTAACGATCAGATACCACAAGTTCCATACTTTGGGAGAGGGAATGGGGCCCACTTATTGATGATATTTTGCCTGATATACCTCATGTCAAGTCAAGCTTTCTAGAGGTCAACTCTGGCCAGGAGGTTCAACCAAGAGAAACCAACATCCTCTTTAATCTCCAAAAGACCGAGGTGGATCTTGACTTGGTTGCAAACTTACTTCTCCTAACCATCAATCACTTGCCCCTTTCTCCTCCATCTATAAAAAAGAACCTCAACCATATTCAATTCCTAAGAGAGAATCACCTTGAGGGGTAGAGATTCCAATGGCTGCCAAGTGGAAATTCTTTCCGATCGATAGTAGGAACATACATGGAGATAATGGACAACTGGAGAGGACTCCCACGAGAAGTAGCAACCCACTGCTGGCACTGGTCTACTAGGGTATCCACACTTCTAGTGTACAAGCTTCTACTCACGGTGATAGTCGAGCCTCCATTTTCCGTAGGGTGCACAATGGAGAGCCAAGATAGGACGAGAAAATACATTTAAGTCTCTTTCATAGTTACTGCCAATTAATTTTGATCTCTTAAAATATATTCTTTGCCACAACCCGAGATCCCCTTTAAAAGTCCTCTAAAAAGAATCCTTCCACATAGCTTTTAAATATGCACACTAGCCCCCACAAACCAAGCTAAAAAGCCCCATGTGGCATGTGCTAATATCTATAAGATTCATGTATGTATGGATGCCTAGTTGCAAGATAGAATTGAAACATAATCACGCGTAGTAAGAATTGGGATTGTATCACAACATAGTTTCGGTTCTCTTTATATGCTCACAAAGAATAGGCGCTATACGAAGAAGACGAAGTGAAAGAAACCCTGGATGCTAGGAGTGAATGTAAATGATGACAAGAATCAGAGACCTCTAGTGAAGAGAAGAGGTATCCACCTCCATGTTTCAAATGGTATCAATAATTTACTCTCTCATGTAACCTGCATATCAAAGTACCTGGCCCTGTTCATGCATGTGATTTTCGCTTTCATGTAGTAAACTCAAAGCTTTTCTGTCAAGCGCATCAAAATGCGTTTATTCCAACCAAACAGAACTACTGGTGTGGGGTTTGAATTCACCACTCCTATGCGAATGTAGCCTTCACAAATTTTCCTTGTCCGCTCTCGCCAGCATTGAGATGCGAGCAAAAGCAGACAATCATACATGCATCCACACGCGCAGACAAACTTGACGACTTTGCTGGGACATGAAATCTCTATAGCACGGAGTTCAGTCAATGGAAGCAATGACAGAATGAGCTTTGGTTTTGATTCTTATATTGTACATGACAGTTTATGATGCATTTTGTGTCTATAAAGAGAGCTATTAGACAATTAAACACATCGTCTTTGTTCCTAATTTTGAAGGGGTGTCTCTTTACGTCACAAACTTTCATAGGCCGCATCAAGAATGATCTATTGAGTCCTCCTTAAATCTTCTGGTTAGAAGATCTAGAAACACTAAGAGCTCCCCCTTCAAGCACTAGAGAGTCTTTGTTATAGAAAACAAAAGATCAAATGTAAATGGCTCTCACATTAAAGCAATCAATTCATCATTCAGCTCTTTGGTTCTTCCCAATAGTTTCCTCTTGCAAAGGGCGATAAGGCCATCGAATTTCTTTGTATCTCCTTCTTTTCTCTTGTATTCTCTACCTTGTTTATATAATTGGAATTGCTTAAAAAAAATAGCACTCCGTTTTTCTCTTTGTAAATTTTCATATCATCACCCTAAGCCATTACCTCTATTACGAATCATAATTGTGGTATAAAAGAAAGATTAGAGTTCTTGCGACCTAGAACTTCAAAGGGCATGTACTAGGGTTTCACCTCCGTCATCTCTTGCTCTCTCTGGAAAAATTGAAAGAGCCATCCCTGAGCCCTTTGTACATCTCTATGTCTACCTCATCAAGAGGCCGAGTGACCCCCATCTATGTTGCCTCTTCCAAGGTGTTATGGTGCTCCATGCTATTCTTTGAAAATGTTTCTTGAGCAACAATCTGACTAAAATCTTGCCCCACTTAGGTAGATCCTTATTTGAAAACAATTGTTCTCCTCCTCCCTTGTGGTTCAATCAAATCTTTTGCAACTATTTGACAAACATCAAAAGAGGAAGTTGGAGTCAGTTATGACTTGTGCCATTGAAAAATCAAAATTTTTGCTTTAATAATGTATCCACTTTTCATGATAAGAATGTACATTTGGATGATAGGTATTGTGTTGAAGATGAAGACTCTTTTCTATCTACAAAGGCTAACTCTAAAACTCAATGTGGTAGCAATAGTGATTCTCACAAGAACTTCTTAGGAGATTCGTAACACACATAGATAAGATCTATTGAATGACTTGAAGACAAAGGAATTACAAAACCAAATGATTATGTGTCAGTATTGACTTCATCTATGATCATTGAGAAATACGTGTAATGGTTGATCAATCCTTCTACATATTGGACCACATTCTTATTGTTTTAGAAAATCATTGAAAAAGACTATACAGAAAAATTTGATAGGACTTACTTATGTCCTAGCCTCTTGATAACCAAAATTAAAAAACTGTACTACAAACTTTATTGAATCAAAGATTGCTACTAAGTTAGATCATATCAATGATTTTTTTCAATTATATTCAAATGATTATTTTAGGTATAAACATTTCACCCAAAATCGTGTGCAAAAAACAAAAAGACAAATTAATGATTGTGTATTATTTCTCATTGTATATGTGTATTGTTTCTCATTTATACAATGAGAAAAACTATCTCGTGTTCAGATTAATCAACTTCAAGACCTGAATGTTCAGATTAGCAAGGAGGACCTTCTACATCATATGAGTGTCATTAAGTCTACCATGAGTTTCAGGCAAGCTCGGTTGATAGACCTATCAAAAGACTTTTTAAATTGTTGAAAAAGAGAAGGGTTAAATCTTTTATTCAAACACTAAGAAATAAGTGGTTTCATCGATAGTAATAAAAAAATAAGTGGTTTCATGGCTAGTACAAAAAAAAAGAAAAAATAGTTCCAAAATGTCTATTCTTAACTAGAAGTGAATCCTTCTTAAATTTCCAACTTACAGGACCTTCCCCTTCAATTTTCAACTTCTAATGGTGTTTTCATGTTGATTTTCATGCACTTCAATCAACAAGGTCTAATAATTGTTTCTTGAGTACTATGTGACCTTTATCTTGTAAAGCTTAACTCTTTGTTGAACATATTAATGACTGATGCATGTTAAATCTTCCTCCAATAAAATTTTTCCTAAATCTTTGAATTTATTTATTTAGCTAGTGGACAAAAATAAATCATTAGAAAATAGAATATGTTATACTCAAAACGTGTAATATTTATTATTTTTGTCCAAAAGGTTCAGAAGAAGAACAAGTTGAATGGATAAATTAAGAAGAAACTTTCTCAGGTGGTATAAAATACAACCTTATGTGTCTTCCAATGTATTTGCTCCCTAGGATGATATTTATATTTTGTGCTTTCCTCCCACCATTGTTTTATATCTCTTGATGGGTAATGAGATCAGCTCTAAAGTGGGCAAATTTTCTTCAGAAACTATTGCAAACTTAGAAACAATCCTTGCTTAGTTATTAGAAACATCTACAAAATGTGAAGCTTATAATTGATTTATCACTCTTATGTTTTCTAACATTTGGGGGAATTCAATTCTTTGAAGAATAATGTTTTTGGGGATTTGAACCCCTTCCCCCAAAACATGCTACCAATTGGAAGCACTTACTTTAAAAAATTATTGAAGTCTAGGTTGTTTAGTTATAGGTGTCTCCAAATTTATCGTGATGGCATTAGTGAATCTAGTTTTCTTGCCTGAGTTTATATAGATTGTACATTAGTCTTATTTTTCTGAACACAAAGTTCATGTGAGAATCACCACTTATTCAAATTTGACATTATATGCTATGGAAACTTGGTGGATAATGGAAAAAGGATGGAAATAAAAAACATTACTTATGGAAAATTGGTGGATAATGCAAAATAGATGGAAGGGGAAAAAATTAGCTAGTTTCTTAAAGCACACTGAACCCGGATGAAAGGATTTGTGCAAAAATCATGGCATTTGGAATACTATGCCTTAATCTCTTCAGTAGGTGGATTATTTTACTTTGTTAAACTTAGACTAAATCCTTAGCTCAGACTAAACCTGAGGTACCTTGATAATTGACTTGTCTTTGGTACTTCCAAATGTCAATCAAGAAGTGTTCCTTAATGTGTTTTAATTATCCGTAAGAGATTATGGACTGGTTAAAAGACCCCAATATTTGGGGCAGCTATCAACAAGTATGTTTGAGGAAGAAAACTTGGTCCTCGCTCACAAACTATTATACTACAAAAACACAATCACGCCCTAGATTATGTTACTCGCATATAACTCAAACCTCAATTATAAGCTTTATGAACTTTTGAAAGGAATTTTTGAGTGCTCAAAACATTCCTGAAGATACTCAAAATGATTATTACTATGATAATTTCGTAAACTACTCTCTCATTATGCTCGGTTCAGACATTGCTGCAATGATATCAAAGTGGCTACCTATAGTGCACTTCTCTTCAAAGTAGACCAAGAACTCAGAGTATCCCGACTAAATTGTGAAATGGTGTGGCTGAAAAACATCGTTCTTGACTCGAGGTTTCATATAGGGGCATTCCTAATCGTAATATGTCTAAATGTATCTAGCTTTCAAATTAGTGTTTCATGCGTATAAAATTCTACTATCATTCTTCTTCTTTGGAGAGAACGTGTTCTCAAATGAAGTGCAAGTGAAGAATATAGGTATCAGAGAAAAACAAAAAAATTAACTTTTATTCCTCCAAATGATTGCTTTTAAGTGTACATGATTGGCGATTAGCTACTAAAAGTTGGGATATATTTGTCATTCTAGTTAAAGTGTAGCACATATGGAAGGTTTTGAATGTCGAACTATTGTGAATTGGAGATATTGTACGTTATATTTTAATTCCATGTAGGAATCCCTTTCTTCCCTTTGTTGTTCCATGTTTCCACTCCAAGTTTTGAGAGCCAGATCCTTCATCCTTGTATGACGTACTTATGATTTTTTTTTCTTATTCATGTTATGATTTGTGCTTATTTCAATTTTACTTTATGCTTCCCTAATTGCTTTAACAATTTCTGAATTCATGGGTTCAAACTCTAAACCATTTATTAGGGACAAATATTTAAGTGATTAGTAGTATTTAAATGTAGCTATTTAGTCATATCCCAGTGCATGAAGGATCGAGAAACCCTAATGATGCTTCCCATTCCGTCACATACATTGGAACATTTTTAGCTAGTAATTATTTTAGAAGATTCAAGGACGTATTCAAGTGGATAAATTACTGAATACATACTTAATATGAAGCGATTAGTAAATGTTTAGACTTCATAGGTAGACACATACATGATGATGATATTGTGGCCACTACTCTAAATCTTTTGAGAGATTATGCGAAATGAAAGCAAGTTACCACTTTTGTGTCTGCTATGGAGAATCCTAGAGATATTTTGTAAAATTTTGATATCATGTTCACTAAAGGAATAAAATATATAAGGTGAAGAAGAAACTTTCAGCGAAGCCCAAGTCCTTTATGTAGACTACTCCAAACAACCCAAGGATTAGGGTAGAAGCTGAAGAGGCTTAGAGCAAGGGAGACCGTATATTTTGAGAATGTCGAGGACAACAAGGAGATGGAGGTTATAGGAAACGTCCATTCCACAAAGAGGAAGGTGAAAGTCTAGAGATAAAGGTGTAAAAGGATTATTTCAAAGATATTGTGTTGACGATCGAGCCTAAATTTGTGGAATATTGGACATTTCACAATGAAATGCTATATAGATAAAATCAATACATAAACTAACAGTATAATAATCAACTATTAAATTATAAAGGACAAGGTAATGATGATAGAACGTCACAAAACACATAATCTCAAAATGCAAGATTGCAAAGAGATGAAGGAAACCTTAAAAGATATGATAGAATATGTAAAATTGGAAGCTTTTTAGTTAGAAACTTCATAAGTAAATATGTTAAATGAAAATTGAATTTCTAATATTGAGACAATTTGCATGGATATACATGACATAGTATTATAATTGTTAGATAGATTTTAAAAGTTATTGAGGAAAGGCCAATAAAAAATAGTGAATGTTTTAATGAAGAATGAAAATGATAATAAGGATATAAGAACCATATCTTCGGATTCAAAACTATAGGTACTACAAGTATCATTGAAAGAAAGAGACCACAAAAATTCTAGGCAAGATAATTTGATCACTATGTTTATTTGCGCACAATCCAACATGTTAGAAACTATTGCAACAAATATGTTGAGCTTTTTGGTAGGTGATCCTTTGTCTAAGATAATTCAATGCTCTAACAATTTAATGAAAATAGTGTCAATTCAAGAGCATGAAACATTGGAGGTTAGGAAAGAAGTTGTTTAGAACTTAACTAAAATCATGAAGCCAATTGGAAGCAATCAAGAAGATACTAAGATGGCTAGTATGGATGTTTAAAGTCTCGTGAAAAATATTCAAGGGATTGTCGTAGTGTAAAATGTTATTGCGGATTACAAAAGAATCCATTGATTCACGCCAATTGATGAATGTCCAAGTAAACCCATGAATTCAATTTTCCCATTTACACTTTTGTCCTGAACATGTTTTCTATGATGAAAGTATTCTTGGGAAAAAATGCTTTCCGTAATTTGAATATGTTGAAGAGTCATGGGAAGTATGATCGCATGGCTCACATGCATGGATGCATGCAATTGCAACATAGTCTATATAAAAATAGAATAGAAGAATCTCTATAGTGTTTAGATTCTTAGATCGAAGTTTTGAATAATAGGCATTCCTTAATATTGTAGAAGTTTGTTTTTTTTTTATGAAATCTTGATGATCTCTTTTAATGCTTAAATTATTCACCTATAAGATGGAAATCACTGAGGTCTTTTCTCATAACGTACATATTTACATTAGAAATACTTCATTAAAGCCCGAGATTTGAAAAAATATTATATCCTTCCCAATAGCTTTTAATATGCACATTAGCCCCCACAAACCACGCTAAAAAGCCCCACGATAAGAACCTTAGTTGTGAAAAGCCTCCAAAAGTTTATTAAAGAATAAGAGGAACCTGTGTCGTCGAGATTTTCTCTCCTCTCTCACTTGTGAAGGCCTACAAAAAACATATTTGGTGAAGGTAGCCGGAATTCCCCGAGAATTCCAAGATGCATCAAGGATGTCAAAGGAAGCTCACATACATAGTTTCAAAGAAATCAAGAAAGTCCATGGTAGCGGTCAAAGCTGGTCAAAGCTGGTCAAAGTTGGGAAATTAGGGCAAAAATTTCATTGTCACCAAATTAGATGAAAATCCATATACTTGTAAAGATTGTCAAAGGCAGTCTATAGCTCAAATTTCAGTAGAAAATGGATTCTGTAGCACATTGATATGCTATGTTCATTTTCTAAAAATATAATTTTTCTAGTTTGACCCTACAAATTCTTGTATAGAAAATTATGTTAGCCATATGGTTTGGCATGTATAAAGATCATATGTGGCTACATATTTGTACAAATTTTCAAGGCTATTAGAGCTTCCTAGACACCTTAATGCCACCTTGCAAGCTTCCAAATGTAGTCAAACTTGTACAAGTTAGATTCAGATGGGAGTTTTTTCTGCATATTCCTGAAGGAGATCTTTGGAAACATAGTCCTACATTGTTTCATCTTCATCAAAGACTTTTTGGAGGGTCAAAGAGCACAAAGTCCAGTTTTCAAGGTCACCGCAGTTTTCTAGAATAAGAAAATTGAAGGCTTGAATGTCTGCCACATGTCAAAATATGATTGAACCATGTTGTACGGTAAAGATGAGCTCATATTCAAGGGTGGAGATGCACTAAAGCATAAAGGAAGGAGGATCCACGAATTTTTTCCATAAAAGAAGACCTTTTTTACAATCAAAGATCAATAATGCAGCATTTCTCCAAAAATAGTGGCTTATCTTATCCGAATTGATGTCAGCACTGATCCCACGGTCCAGATCATCCCCAGATCCAATGGTGGAGAATGAGGGCGCCTAAATTTCACTCCTTTACACTAGATTTGATAGAAAGAACAATTCCAAGCCATTGATTTGATTAATCAAATGGTTGTAATCGAAAGTAGTGATCCTAGAGTTGAGAGTTGATTTCTCTAGATCCAAGGGCCCAAATTCATTCAAAAAACTATATAAAACCCCCTCCAAACTCCTAGAGCATCATTGTTAGGCATCCATAGGGCTCATGCTAGCTTACGGTTTCCTTGAGAGGATCACCCTCGGTTGAGCGAGTGAGGATCCAAGGTGAGCTAGTATGAGTATAGAACCTAGTTTCAAATTTAAGTTAGAACTCCTATCTAGGATAGGCTCTTGAAACCAGCATCTCTATCTTGACTCACCCTCGGTGGAGCGTGTGAGTGAGTTAGAGCTGATGTCAATGAGTCTTAGACTTCTTTAGTTAGACGTTACGAGCCTAGACAGACATAGGGTCACTGGAGTGGAACTCACCTTCTTACGTGTGACATTCGGTTGAACTGTCATGGTTTGAGGGTCGGAACCACCTTTGATCAGTAGACTGCTTAGCATGACGTACCAGGACGATATTTTACATGTAACTTAATTCAAATCCTTTTAATTCATGTCACTTGTCACTTGTCTCTTGTCTCCTCTCTCAGTCTCTTAAGTATTTTTACATGTCTTCTATTTCTTCTATGTGTGAGAAGGCTCCGCAGTATTGCGTTGAACCAGTGAGGATGTTTCTTTGAGCTTGTGAGTAAACTCTATCATCATAATTCACTTGCATGCATATAATCCAAACATACCCATACATATTGATTAGTTTCTGAAAGTGTATAAGAAGCTCCAATATTGGACCATTCTTCCTTTCGAAACTGGTTTATGTGTAAGGGTTCCATCTATTCTCGTCATGCATACATATCATCCAAAGAAGACTATGCATATGGATTGGAATTAGGAAGTGTTTAAGAAGCTCCTTCAATGGACCATTCTTCCTTCCAAATTTCATTCGTATGTATGGTTCTCTTTCATTCTTATCATTCATGTTCATAAATCTAACTTGCACTCCTACATTCCTATTCCCATAATCATTTCAACATCTCTCTCTTCTCCATACTCAACATTAATTTCACCTTCACATCTTTAAACCTTCCAACATTCATTAGCTTCATACACCCTGTGTGTGCCACGACCGGACCCGATCCACCCGGATTGCGATCACCTCCACATTTGAACCCGACGTGAAACGCTTCGTGGCATTTGCTTCTGATCTTGTTGGGAGGTTGTGATCCATATCCTTTGTTTCATATTTTTCATCCTCATCATATCATCATCATCAGTCTTGAGTGTTGCACTGGATTTCTCACAATATCGTGCACATCTTCGTCGTGAAGTAAACGCATTTGTGAGAGATCTAGAGCATCTTGCATCACTTGCTTATTCACACAAGATGGAGGAAGGATTCAAATCCCTTATTGTTGAGAAACAAGGCCAAAGAATAGTCTCTTCTATGTTGAGAGAGAAGGGAAAATTCAATGGCATCAACATCACAAGCTACTTACATTTGTTTGAAGAGCAAGCTATGATTTTTGGTCTTCCCGAAGATCTTTTGATATCATTCTTTGAACGAATTGTTGATAGCTCTATCATAAACCGTGTCACTCAATATGCTAGTCTTCCTTGGAGTGATTTTAGAAAGGAGATGCTCAAAGAATTCTATCTTGAAGATTATAGCCAACATAATCGGGATGGATTCTTTTGATGGGTCAATTCTCCAAAGCCTAGTAGCTCTATTACTCACTTACAAAATGAGTATATTAGAGGATAAGATAACTTTGGAACCTGATCTTGTGATCAATTTTCTTAAGCTTCTTCATCCTGAAACTCGTAGGGAAGTTGAACGGCGATTAGAAGAACCAGATAAGCGCTATGGTCTTACTGACAATTGGCAAAAAGTGTCTAAAGTAGTAGAGGCTGTAGCCCATAGACATCAAAGACAATCCATGCTTTATGAGCAAACTAGTCTTCCTCAAGCTAGCCTTCCACAAATTAAGGAGCAATTTAGAGAACAATCCCATGCTATGCTTTTTGACTCTACTCCTATTCCTCAAATGATGGAGCCTACTCAAGGTTTTAAAGTAGAGCCAAATAAAAGTGTAGTTGAACAATCTCAAGTGGATATTCTCACTAAGCAAAAGGAAAGTCTTATTGCTACACAATCCAATTTGGCCAAGACTATAGATGCTTTACAATCTAGTTACACCAAAACTTTCCAAAATCAAATGAACCCAATGACTTTTCAAGAGCCTAATCAACATGTTATAGCTACCAATCAAAATCCACAAGTAGCTCCTACTCAAGCATATCAAGTTCCTCCAATGCATAATCCTTCAATGCAAAATCCTCATCCTCATGTGCAAAATCCTCAAATGTATCAAAATCTATATCCTCAAGCTTCACAAATAGCTTTTCAAAATCCTCAAAATCAAAATTTTCAAAATCATCAACCGTATAATATGGAAACTCCTCTTGCACCTCAAGTACCACATGTTGCTCCCCAAGCCCCTCAAATACATCAATTGCCTTATCAAAATCCTAATTATCCTGTTCAAGCAATACCTTATCAACAAAATCCTCAATTTCAAAATTTCCCATCACAAGTTAATCAAAATCCTCAAAATCAAAATGGTTTTGTGCGTGGCCCTCGTAGGTGTCCTTGGTGTGATTCGTTAGAGCACTTTTTGAGAGATTGTGAATTATTGAAGGCTGCTAAGGAGCAACGACTAGTAATAGACATAGACAAGAAAATCTGTGACTATCGATCTAGGCTACCTTTGCAAGGAAATTATGGTAAGGGAGGAATGAAAAAACATTATGAAAATATAACCATAATGGACGTAGGAACTAGAGGAGTGAAACTAGAAGCTCTTGATGAACAACAAGTAGAATCAAGTAAACCCACAAAGGAAGGTGATTTTTCCATAGAGGCTTTAGTAAGAGCACGGGATGAGATTAGGAGAATAACGGCTTGGGAGTCACCAATAGAAGATCAATCTCTTATTTCTCACATATCCAATGTAGAAGAAAAACGAAAAAGAGATGAAGCTGAGCCTAGTGAAAGAAGAGTGACTCGAAAACAAACCTCAGAGGGAATAGAAACAATCATAGAGCAAGGAGAAACATCACAATCTAAAGATAAAAAACAAGAATCAGAACCCAATGAACAAAAACAAGATCCTGAGCAAAAACAAAAGAAACCAAAGAGAAAACCTAAAGCCATCTTGATTTCAGAAATTGAGAGAAAAATAGATCCTATGGAGATTTTAGATGACATTTTGCTTAAGAGTCAAGTGACTATGTCTTTAGAACAAGTTTTCTCTATTGCAAAGCCTGTTTTTAAAGATAACTTTATCGGCCTAATTAAAAGGAAGAGGTTTCCGCTTAATCTAGATACTGATATGCAAGATTCTCTAGATCAAGATCAAGCTATGAATGAAGCCTTAAACTTTGATGAATCTGATGAAGAGGACTTTGATGATGATGAAGTAAATGTTAATAAAAATTTCTTAGGACCTATTCAACCTGACCATGAAAATCATGAAAACAATCCTGAAAGTCACTTTAAAAGAACATTTTGGTCTAGAGGTACATCAGAGATGCATGTTAAAATAGGAAATTATAAGAACACTATCACTGTAAATGCATTAGTAGATTCCGGCTCTGAAATCAATGTGATTTCAAGAGAAGTCTATGATAAGTTTCGATGGCCCATAGATAAAGATTGTGGATGGCGTATGAGAACTGCAGATAATGGTGTAGGTACCCTGTATGGAGCTTGTGCTAGTGTGCCCATATACATAGGAGGAATCACAGAAGAGTTTCACTTTTTTATTCAAGATAATTGCTCCTATGAAGTTCTCTTAGGTCAACCCTTTATTTGTGAGAGTCGTATGGAAACTAAAGCCATGGATGATGGGTCTACCTATGCTAGGTTTAAGTCTAAGGATGGAATGCAATCACTTCAAGTCATGACAGTAGGAGAGAACCATCCTAGGAATCGATTGTCAATTAGAAAGAAACCTATTGTTACTCAGGGTCATGAGCATGCTTGTAGTGATTGTGCACCTCGATTCATGTTTGGAGCTACATATGATCAAAATTTCGGATAGAATCCATTGTTGAGCGGGACAACAGTGGATATTGGTTTGACATCTCACATCCAACCAACGTGTACAATAGTTTGTCACTTTGTTTTCCACATTCTAGATTAGATTTTCTTCATAAGAGTCAATTGTCCAAGTCTTTTATCCAAAAAACCCAAAAAAATTATAAAAATAACAAAATCATGGAACATGATGAGAACATTGAGCATGTGATTGAAACATCTCATTGTTTCTCTACTCTTGAGGAGTTAGAGTTATGTCTTCAACAAAATTCTAATTCCCATATTATTCTTCTTTCTTCCCTTGATGAGTATGCTCTAATCCAAGAGTATGCTCTCAATGTTGACAAGTGCTCAAAATTTAACCAAACACATGATGCCTTAGTTGAAACAAAGTACAAAACTGTAGACAAAAAAATCAAACCCATAGCTCAACCGTTACCTCAAGGAAGTAATGAAAAAATTATTGATGTGAAAAATGATCCAATTCTTCGGGATAAGAAAAACATAGGACATACATTCACGGATGAGACAATCAAACAAGTGAAAATTGGTAGAGATGATGACTTTCTTTTGCCAGCAGAGAGAGATAAATTTGAGAGAGTCATACGTAGCCATGGAAAAGCCTTTACTATGTATCGTCATGAGATTGGTTGTGTAGATCCTAAGCTAGTTGCACCCATGATAATCTTTACTATTCCACATATTCCATGGAATCTTCGTCCTATACCTGTTCCAAAGGCTCACTTACCTGAGCTAATGAAACTACTTAAGGAGAAAATAAACATGAGAATTTTAGAGCCATCTTTTGCACCTTACTCAAACAGATGGTTCATTGTGCCTAAAAAGAATGGGAAACTACGTTTTATTCAAGATCTCCAACCCGTCAATAAAGTCACCATAAGGAATGTAGGAACAGGACCCATTGTAGATGAGTTTGCTGAATCATTTTCAGGACATTCTATCTATTCAATGGGTGATCTATATTCTGGATATGACCAATTCCAATTAGCAATTGATAGTCGTGACATAACCACAATGAAAACTCCTTTAGGCTTAGTGCGAATGTGTACTTTACCTCAAGGAGCAACTAATTCTGTGGCTCATATGATGAGTGCTATGAATATGGTCTTACATGACTTTATCCCTCATATAACTATGCCATTCATTGATGATATTCCAATTAAAGGGAGTGAGGAACGTGTAAAGGACATTACTTTAGATTCATCGGGATGTCGTAAATTTGTTCTTGACCATATCTCTGATTGTGAAAGAATATTTCAACGATTTGAAGAGGTAGGTCTCACATTTTCCATAGAGAAATCTGTTTTTGGTGTCAACGAGGTACTTATTGTTGGACATTTATGTGGCCATTATGGTCGAAAGCCATACCCACAAAAAGTTGATGCCATTAGCAAGATTTCTGAAACATGTAACAACATGAGTGAGGTACGTAGATTTCTTGGTGCTTGCATCTTTTATGTTATTTGGATCCCTCACTTTGCTCATGTTGCTGATTGTCTTTATGACTTGTTGAGGAAGAAACGAAAATTTATTTGGACTGACAAACACACTCAAGCTATGCGTAAATTGAAGAAATTATTGCTTGAAGCTCCCATCCTTAAGCGTGTAGACTATTATGCTAACAAACCTATTATATTGACTGTTGATACTAGTCCTATTGGTATAGGTTGGGTCATAAGTCAAGACGATAGTGAAGGGAATAGATATGCAATTAGGTTTGGTGCCAAAATTCTACATGAAACACAACGAAAATATCCACAGATCAAACGAGAACTATGGGGTATGGTAACAGCTTTGAAAATAGACAAAGAATATTTCATTGGTGCAAATATCAAAGTTGAGACTGATTGTTTGCCTCTCATTGGAATGATAGCCAATTGTTCATCTCCTGATATAGCCATGCTTAGATGGGTCTCATATATTAAGTTCATAAATCCTGAGTTAGTTCATATTTTAGGTAAGTCAAACTCAGTTGCTGATATGCTATCGAGAGCTAGATTTGATGACGATCTTGAAAGTGATCTAATAAAGAATGTGAATTTAGTTGACTATGTTCCACATATATATGAGTATGAGAAATTTCATGAGTCTGAGTACGAAGATGAATGGAGAGACATAGGAAAGTATCTCAGTACACTACAACCATTACCTAGCTGGACTACGAATAGATTCCGTAACATTAGGAAACGAGCTTATAACTTTTTCCTATGTAATGGTTATCTTTGGAGACATGCTAAGGGTAAGGTTAAGAATCCACAACGAGTCCTAGGAAAAAGAGGTCTTCAATTGCAAGTAATGAAGGAAATGCATGAGACATTATGGGCCGGTCATAAAGGATTTTTTGGAACATATGAAAAAATTAGAAGTACCTATTATTGGCCTAGGATGTATGTTGACATTAGTAGCTATGTTTCTACATGTTCTACTTGTCAACTTCATTCATCAGTCAAACATAGAGATCCGTTGCATCCTACTTATCCACCTTGTATTCACTACAAGTGGGTAGTAGATCTTGTAACTATGCCTAAAGGTATCGACAAAATGCGTTACATTGTACTTGCAAGAGAAGACTTAACTAATCATGTAGAGGGACGTGCACTACGATCTAAGACCAGTTACAATGTTTGCAAATTCTTGCTTGAAGATGTCATAAGTCGCTTTGGGTACATAGAGAAAGTAGTTGCCGATCGTGGAGAGTTAAATGCGAGAGAAGCTAAAGAGTTCTTTGAGCGTCACGGTATTCGTTTGTCTCTCACTACTGCATATAATCTAGAGGCCAATGGTAAAATAGAGAGAGGGCATCCACCTATTGTGAAAGCCATATCTAAAGCATGTAACGGTGACATCAAACAATGGCCTAGATTCTTACCTTTTGCACTTTGGGCAGATAGAATGACATGCACACGTACTACTAGATATATGCCTGCTGAACTCATGTACTGTCAAAAACCATTGTTTCCAATTCAGTCTCATATTTCTGCATGGTCAAATTTGCCTTGGTCTGAAAACATGTCTACTGATGATTTTTTGAGTTTGCGTATTAAACAGTTAGAACAAGGTAAATTAAGACTTGATGATGCTGTTGAAAAATTAAGAGAATCTAGAATGAAGAATAAGCATTATTTTGATAAAACTCATCGACTGCGTCCTAAGCCAATTGAAGTAGGAGATTGGGTGCTCATTTATGATAGTACATTTGACTCTCAATATGATGCACGCAAAAAGCTCACTCAACGGTGGTTTGGGCCATACATAGTATCAAAAGTCAACAACAATGGTACGTATGCTCTTTGTGAATTAAATGGTGTTGCACTAAAAACTTTGATTGCAGGTAAAACGATAAAGTTATTCAAGAAGCGTGATAATGACGAGTACATTTTGGATGAGGACATTGAAGAAGATGACAACAATGAGGCCGATTCATAAACAGGAGTATCCATGTTATAAAAAAAAAAAAAAAAAAAAAAAAAGTCATTAATTTTCAAGTTCATGTTGCTTTGTTTTTTTTCAAGTTCATTCTATTTTTTTCCATGCTTGTTTCATGCATGTTTTTTTGAATCTTTGCATTGCATTGCATATCCACATCACTTGAGTCAAAAAGGGCAAATGATGATTTCTCTACTTGTGTAAAATTGTATCTTAAGTAGTAACTTATCTACTAAGGAATTGATTATAATCTAGGATGTGTGGAAAGATAGGGCATGTAGATTTGGAGGTTTATTTTGGTGACATGACTTTCATATATAAACATGCATATGTATCCTATATCGAAAGCATAATTGTTGAAATCCTAGCTCTTGCTATTGCATGTTTCTACATCTTTAGTCCACCTCACAGCACTTGTATCGGAGTTTAAACGACTGTTTTCCGTCATCAAAAATGGTTGTACCTTGTCTCGGGGTTTAATTTTTCCCCGTCATCAAAAAAAAAAAAAAAAATGCTACATGTTACCAAGAACTTTACACTTTCTTCCACCCCAAAAAAGTGATCGTAACCATAAAGTTGCCGAATCATCATCATCATCAAAAAAAAAAAAAAAAAGAGCAAGCCAAAGGCATAGTAGAATAAATCACGGGCTATATAGGCAGATTTATGCATTAGTGGAGTTTAGTTAGATTTCCTTGCATGTTATTAGAGAAAGAGCATATTCATATTTATGTAGGAAAGGAGTTGATCTAAAATAAGCTAAAGATGAAAGATGTCTCTTGAAAATCCTAAATCTTTGTTTATAATCATATTTAAGGTAGATTGCTTTATGAAAAAGGTACAAAAATTTCTTCAAGATGAGAGGAACTGATGCTTAAAACGACTCAATACATCCACTTCCACTTCATATTGATGCTTCTTTTTTTTCTTTCTTGTTGCCAATGTTGCTTGTTCACTTGCATATATGTTGCCTATTTGTTCATGCATATTCATGTTGCCTGTTTCAATTCTTTCTTTCATGCAAATTTTGCTTCATGTCACGTTACCTACTGATTCATGCATATAATCAATTTTCCTTCCATGTTTCTTATGTTGCCTATAAAAGAATTTGATGCCTGGAACATTTTGTTTTTCACAGATGCTAGAGTGGCGCTTCCGGAGGAATCGCAGGTTTAGTGGGGGCGAATGTCGTCGAGATTTTCTCTCCTCTCTCACTTGTGAAGGCCTACAAAAAACATATTTGGTGAAGGTAGCCGGAATTCCCCGAGAAGTCCAAGATGCATCAAGGATGTCAAAGGAAGCTCACATACAAAGTTTCAAAGAAATCAAGAAAGTCCATGGTAGCGGTCAAAGCTGGTCAAAACTGGTCAAAGTTGGGAAATTAGGGCAAAAATTTCATTGTCACCAAATTAGATGAAAATCCATATACTTGTAAAGATTGTCAAAGGCAGTCTATAGCTCAAATTTCAGTAGAAAATGGATTTTGTAGCACATTGATATGCTATGTTCATTTTCTAAAAATATAATTTTTCTAGTTTGACCCTACAAATTCTTGTATAGAAAATTATGTTAGCCATATGGTTTGGCATGTATAAAGATCATATGTGGCTACATATTTGTACAAATTTTCAAGGCTATCAGAGCTTACTAGACACCTTAATGCCACCTTGCAAGCTTCCAAATGTAGTCAAACTTGTACAAGTTAGATTCAGATGGGAGTTTTTTCTGCATATTCCTGAAGGACATCTTTGGAAACATAGTCCTACAATGTTTCATCTTCATCAAAGACTTTTTGGAGGGTCAAAGAGCACAAAGTCCAGTTTTCAAGGTCACCGCAGTTTTCTAGAATAAGAAAATTGAAGGCTTGAATGTCTGCCACATGTCAAAATATGATTGAACCATGTTGTACGGTAAAGATGAGCTCATATTCAAGGGTGGAGATGCACTAAAGCATAAAGGAAGGAGGATCCACGAATTTTTTCCATAAAAGAAGACCTTTTTTACAATCAAAGATCAATAATGCAGCATTTCTCCAAAAATAGTGGCTTATCTTATCCGAATTGATGTCAGCACTGATCCCACGGTCCAGATCATCCCCAGATCCAATGGTGGAGAATGAGGGCGCCTAAATTTCACTCCTTTACACTAGATTTGATAGAAAGAACAATTCCAAGCCATTGATTTGATTAATCAAATGGTTGTAATCGAAAGTAGTGATCCTAGAGTTGAGAGTTGATTTCTCTAGATCCAAGGGCCCAAATTCATTCAAAAAACTATATAAACCCCCCTCCAAACTCCTAGAGCATCATTGTTAGGCATCCATAGGGCTCATGCTAGCTTACGGTTTCCTTGAGACGATCACCCTCGGTTGAGTGAGTGAGGATCCAAGGTGAGCTAGTATGAGTATAGAACCTAGTTTCAAATTTAAGTTAGAACTCCTATCTAGGATAGGCTCTTGAAACCAGCATCTCTATCTTCACTCACCCTCGGTGGAGCGTGTGAGTGAGTTAGAGCTGATTTTAATGAGTCTTAGACTTCTTTAGTTAGACGTTACGAGCCTAGACAGACATAGGGTCACTGGAGTGGAACTCACCTTCTTACGTGTGACATTCGGTTGAACTGTCATGGTTTGAGGGTCGGAACCACCTTTGATCAGTAGACTGCTTAGCATGACGTACCACGACGATATTTTACATGTAACTTAATTCAAATCCTTTTAATTCATGTCACTTGTCACTTGTCTCTTGTCTCCTCTCTCAGTCTCTTAAGTATTTTTACATGTCTTCTATTTCTTCTATATGTGAGAAGGCTCCGCAGTATTGCGTTGAACCAGTGAGGATGTTTCTTTGAGCTTGTGAGTAAACTCTATCATCATAATTCACTTGCATGCATATAATCCAAACATACCCATACATATTGATTAGTTTCTGAAAGTGTATAAGAAGCTCCAATATTGGACCATTCTTCCTTTCGAAACTGGTTTATGTGTAAGGGTTCCATCTATTCTCGTCATGCATACATATCATCCAAAGAAGACTATGCATATGGATTGGAATTAGGAAGTGTTTAAGAAGCTCCTTCAATGGACCATTCTTCCTTCCAAATTTCATTCGTATGTATGGTTCTCTTTCATTCTTATCATTCATGTTCATAAATCTAACTTGCACTCCTACATTCCTATTCCCATAATCATTTGAACATCTCTCTCTTCTCCATACTCAACATTAATTTCACCTTCACATCTTTAAACCTTCCAACATTCATTAGCTTCATACACCCTGTGTGTGCCACGACCGGACCCGATCCACCCGGATTGCTATCACCTCCACACCGGAAGATCACCTCAACCACTTCTCTGCTTTTTCTAAGCAACTCGTTCTCGTTTCTTCTTCTTGTCTTTTTTTTTCTTTTTTCCCAGCGAATTCGTTAGGCAAGCTGAGCTAATATTATTTTAATCAAACAATTATTCGCTAAGCTTCCTTAATACTCAACTGGTCCACGTGGCCATGGTCTATCGCGCAACCACAATAGACACCTGCTCGTGATGGACAACAACTCCACGTGCGAGGAGTAATTGCTCTACCTGCAATGGACACAACTGACAGATGCAACATAGCAGTAGCTACGAAACCCTCCAATTCCTCATTGTAAAATCAGGCATCGAATTGATGCCAGAGCCTCCATCTGTAATAACACCTGTCAAGACTTCATCTTTTACGAAAACAGATCGCCTTGAACTTCAATAGTCTACCAAGGGTGTTTAAATAAAAACATGTGAGAAATGTGCTCAAAACTTGAGGGTTTTGACCAAAATTCAGATAAAATGAGGGATTATGGAAAAATAAAGTCCAAAAAGGAATCCAGAGGTGCCAAAATACATGAAAATGACTCCACATTTGAAAAAAATGGCCATTCGAGGCACGATCCAGAGCCAATAGGTTTGAACCATGAATATATATATATATATATATATATATATATATATATATATATATATATATATATATATATATATATATATATATATATATATATATATATATATATATATATATATATATATATATATATATATATATATATATATATATATATATATATATATATATATATACATATATATTTCCATTTTTTTATTTTAATAATAAAATAAAAATAAGTTTTTTTTTATGAACACTACCAAAAAAATAAACAAATAATGAAAATAAAATAAAGCAAAAGAAAAATAAAAGCAAAATAAAGAATAATAAGTAAAAATAAAATAAAATATAACAAAACAAGAAATAAAAATAAAAATAAAAATAAAAATAAAAATAAAAATAAAGAAAAATAAAAAATAGAAAATGGGAGGACGGGAGGGAGAGAGAGAGAGAGAGAGAGAGAGAGAGGGAAGTTTTTTTTTTATATAATTTATCTTCGCTTTTTTTGTGAAAAGAATAAGGCCTGGGGGGTCCTTTTTTTTAAATCACCCAAAGTTAAAGAAAATTATAGAAAAACCCAAAAAAAAACTCAAAAAATCCAAAACAATTCTGAAAAAATTCTCCACAGGTCTAGACCAGATTTCTCACTCAAAACCACAGAGAGACTCCCCACTTTCTCCAATTTGGGAAGAAAATGATGGTTGAAAAAGGATGAAAGAAACCACAAAAATTGAAAAAAATGCTTGAAAAATTCCCCAAAAAATTCCAAAATTATAATTATGCGAAGGCCTAAGAAAGAGTTGCTAAATTTGCTAAAAACACAAAGAACAAGCATGAAAATTGATGAAATTTACTAAAACTTAAGCAAAAATGATTGGAAAAGACTATGTACAACCTGGACAAATTTTGCACGTTCTAGGTGATCCATAAATCTTCACTTTTGTTGATGATAGGCCTTGAGCCTTGTATTGTTGACTAAGAGAAACTCCTCCATAATCTCCAATTGTACTGCACTTCATTGGATTTGTCTTCTTTTTGGGCACACTGGTCATCTGATAAGTGTGCCCTAAATCCTTCAGTAAAATATTGTCTCCTCCATATTGCAACTTTTGTACCTTTGTGTCAGCAACTATATAGCTTAATTTGCAAAATTTCATTTTCACTATTCCAGCTTCTTCATCAAATGGAACCCTCTGTTTCCAAAGACTTGCAGGTACTCCTTCCACATTCTTGTAAAGCCTTGCACTTGCTATCATTAAAATTGACATAACAGATGATATTCATACTAGTATCCAAAAACAAATTGGCCATTGACATATGATTTGAAGTATCTTCATCACTATTGTACTTAAGGGCTTTTCTTTTCTTCTCTCTTTTATGGTCTTTGACTAAGACTGTCTCGCTAGAGCTAGTAACCTGAATGATATCCTCTTTTTCTTCATATGCTTCCTCTCCACTTGAGTTTGGAAAAATCCCATAGCAGGAAGAGGGGTCTTTTTCATGGAGCCATGCCAACATGTTTTCCTCTTCATATAAATTTGCTTCTTCAAATAGATGTGTTTCTGGGTTGTCCAACAATTCTTCTTCCATACAAATACCAATTGTCTGCATCATGCTAGTATATCTTTGGTTGCCTAGACCTTCTTCTAAAATTATCTGCTGCAACTCTTTTCCCTCTTGCTTTACCCACATTGCGTCCTTGCCCCAGTCATGCAGCACATTGGCATGCCTTAACCAGGATCTCCCAATTAACAGAGGGAAACTTCCTTCTACCTGTGGTAGCCTTAATACAACAAAATCCAAGTTAAAGATGGTACCTTGTATCTTGACTGGGGCTCTAGGGACCACTCCCGTATGCTTTACTATGCTTTCCTATGCAAGTATGACAGTGAGGTTGGCAGGTCTTGAAGAGTATAGTCCAACCTTTTTCATGGTATATTCAGGCATCAAGTTAATGCCAGAAGCACCATCCACAATAACTCCCTGAAACTCATGACCTTTGATAGAGAGTGTTAGCCAAGGGCTCTTGTAATCTGTGAGTGGTGCTTCCCCTACACTTTTATCTTTACGCATAAGAGCAGCCTTTGTCACTAAATTTGTTGTGGACATTTCATCAATTATCTGCAAGAGTTTTGACGTGAATTTCCCATCCATCTTTATTAATTCAAAAATATTGACCTCCTTTTTCATGGACTTGAGTGTTCTGGAAGCTTATGATTCCTTAAGAGCATGGACTCCATTTGACTTATCAAACTCCTCATGAGCCCTATTAAATGTGTGCCTAATGGCATCACTGGTACCTATGAAATTTTCTTTTTGCTTTGTGTCTGCACATGTGGTGGCTTTGTCTTCAGATGCAACTTTGTCTTTGTTCAATCCATTAATCATTGATTCTTGACCTATGTCCACCTGAGCCTTCCCCTTGCTTCTTGCCTGCACTGCAAAAGATTCACTTTCTTCTAATTGCACCACCCTGGTAGATGGTGATGGCACATTGACTTGATCTACTTTCTCGAGTCTTCACAGAGGGCAGTCCAAGTTCCTCATCAAGGCTCTTCTCTGAGCCGCTTGAATATCCATCAATGTCTTCAACACGTTACTACCAATAGAAAGATTTTCGTTACCTTTCTTTGATGTAGTTGATGAATTTGCTGGATTGAAATTTTCATGCAATCCTCCGTTACTTCGTTGTTCCTAAGATACCTGTCGTGTAGTCTTTTGCACTCTTCCTATGTTACCTGAAGTTTTTGCATTACTTCTTCTCTGTATTCTTCTAATTCCACGAGTCTCCTAATGGGAGGTTCAATTCCAATGGTTTTGGCTCCAAGTTCTCTTTTGATAATAAATTTGAATGGTGCTAATGCCACTTTTCCATATACTGTTGAACATATTAATGACTGATGCATGGTAAATCTTCCTCCAATAAAATTTTTCCTAAATCTTTGAATTTATTTATTTAGCTAGTGGACAAAAATAAATCATTAGAAAATAGAATATGTTATACTCAAAACGTGTAATATTTATTATTTTTGTCCAAAAGGTTCAGAAGAAGAACAAGTTGAATGAATAAATTAAGAAGAAACTTTCTCAGGTGGTATAAAATACAACCTTATGTGTCTTCCAATGTATTTGCTCCCTAGGATGATATTTATATTTTGTGCTTTCCTCCCACCATTGTTTTATATCTCTCTTGATGGGTAATGAGATCAGCTCTAAAGTGGGCAAATTTTCTTCAGAAACTATTGCAAACTTAGAAACAATCCTTGCTTAGTTATTAGAATTATGTTTTCTAACATTTGGGGGAATTCAATTCTTTGAAGAATAATGTTTTTGGGGATTTGAACCCCTTCCCCCAAAACATGGTACCAATTGGAAGCACTTAATTTTAAAAAAACTATTGAAGTCTAGGTTGTTTAGTTATAGGTGTCTCCAAATTTATCGTGATGGCATTAGTGAATCTAGTTTTCTTGCCTGAGTTTATATAGATTGTACATTAGTCTTATTTTTCTGAACACAAAGTTCATGTGAGAATCACCACTTATTCAAATTTGACATTATATGCTATGGAAACTTGGTGGATAATGGAAAAAGGATGGAAATAAAAAACATTACTTATGGAAAATTGGTGGATAATGCAAAATAGATGGAAGGGAAAAACATTAGCTAGTTTCTTAAAGCACACTGAACTCGGATGAAAGGATTTGTGCAAAAATCATGGCATTTGGAATACTATGCCTTAATCTCTTCAGTAGGTGGATTATTTTACTTTGTTAAACTTAGACTAAATCCTTAGCTCAGACTAAACCTGAGGTACCTTGATAATTGACTTGTCTTTGGTACTTCCAAATGCCAATCAAGAAGTGTTCCTTAATGTGTTTTAATTATTCGTAAGAGATTATGGACTGGTTAAAAGACCCCAATATTTGGGGCAGCTATCAACAACTATGTTTGAGGAAGAAAACTTGGTCCTCGCTCACAAACTATTATACTATAAAAACACAATCACGCCCTAGATTATGTTACTCGCATATAACTCAAACCTCAATTATAAGCTTTATGAACTTTTGAAAGGAATTTTTGAGTGCTCAAAACATTCCTGAAGATACTCAAAATGATTATTAGTATGATAATTTCGTAAACTACTCTCTCATTATGCTCGGTTCAGACATTGCTGCAATGATAGCAAAGTGGCTACCTATAGTGCACTTCTCTTCAAAGTAGACCAAGAACTCAGAGTATCCCGACTAAATTGTGAAATGGTGTGGCTGAAAAACATCGTTCTTGACTCGAGGTTTCATATAGGGGCATTCCTAATCGTAATATGTCTAGATGTATCTAGCTTTCAACTTAGTGTTTCATGCGTATAAAATTCTACTATCATTCTTCTTCTTTGGAGAGAACGTGTTCTCAAATGAAGTGCAAGTGAAGAATATAGGTATCAGAGAAAAACAAAAAAATAAACTTTTATTCCTCCAAATGATTGCTTTTAAGTGTACATGATTGGCGATTAGCTACTAAAAGTTGGGATATATTTGTCATTCTAGTTAAAGTGTAGCACATATGGAAGGTTTTGAATGTCGAACTATTGTGAATTGGAGATATTGTACGTTATATTTTAATTCCATGTATGAATCCCTTTCTTCCCTTTGTTCTTTCATGTTTCCACTCCAAGTTTTGAGAGCCAGATCCTTCATCCTTGTATGACGTACTTATGATTTTTTTTCTTATTCATGTTATGATTTGTGCTTATTTCAATTTTACTTTATGCTTCCCTAATTGCTTTAACAATTTCTGAATTCATGGGTTCAAACTCTAAACCATTTATTAGAGACAAATATTTAAGTGATTAGTAGTATTTAAATGTAGCTATTTAGTCATATCCCAGTGCATGAAGGATCGAGAAACCCTAATGATCCTTCCCATTCCGTCACATACATTGGAACATTTTTAGCTAGTAATTATTTTAGAAGATTCAAGGACGTATTCAAGTGGATAAATTACTGAATACATACTTAATATGAAGCGATTAGTAAATGTTTCGACTTCATAGGTAGACACATACATGATGATGATATTGTGGCCACTACTCTTAATCTTTTGAGAGATTATGCGAAATGAAAGCAAGTTACCACTTTTGTGTCTGCTATGGAGAATCCTAGAGATATTTTGTAAAATTTTGATATCATGTTCACTAAAGGAATAAAATATATAAGGTGAAGAAGAAACTTTCAGCGAAGCCCAAGTCCTTTATGTACACTACTCCAAACAACCCAAGGATTAGGGTAGAAGCTGAAGAGGCTTAGAGCAAGGGAGACCGTATATTTTGAGAATGTCGAGGACAACAAGGAGATGGAGGTTATAGAAAACGTCCATTCCACAAAGAGGAAGGTGAAAGTCTAGAGATAAAGGTGTAAAAGGATTATTTCAAAGATATTGTGTTGATGATCGAGGCTAAATTTGTGGAATATTGGACATTTCACAATGAAATGCTATATAGAAAAAATCAATACATAAACTAACAGTATAATAATCAACTATTAAATTATAAAGGACAAGGTAATGATGATAGAACGGCACAAAACACATAATCTCAAAATGCAAGATTGCAAAGAGATGAAGGAAACCTTAAAAGTAAAATTGGAAGCTTTTTAGTTAGAAACTTCATAAGTAAATATGTTAAATGAAAATTGAATTTCTAATATTGAGACAATTTGCATGGATATACATGACATAGTATTATAATTGTTAGATAGATTTTAAAAGTTATTGAGGAAAGGCCAATAAGAAATAGTGAATGTTTTATTGAGCACAAAGATCTTGAAACACATAACAATAACTTGTGCATGCTTTATGAATGAACATAAATTAGTGTAACTTCATGTGCATAGATAAATTCATGTAAAAAACTAACTATTATGCACATTCCAATATTCGTTTCATAAAATTGGAAGAGCATACAATGCAAAACTATAAACTTTGATCCAAAAAGTATTCAAATGAATATATTTGAGAGCAAAAATATGACGCAAATGTATGAAAATAATCTCATTCTTATCCAAAATTGGATAAGAATGAGATTATAAAATTGGATAATATGATGCACATTCCAATGTTGGTTTCATAAAATCGGAAGAGCATACAATGCAAAACCATAAACTTTCATGCAAAAAGTATTCAAATGAATATATTTGAGAGTAAAAATATGATGCAAATGTATGAAAATAATCTCATTCTTATCCAAAATGATTCAAAACATGATTAAAAACTGCCACAGAGAAATCCCTTGAAGATTGTGTACCAAAACTTTTCAAATTTTTACCTCTGTTATTTACTTCCCTGTTTATTGATTATGAATTAATGAAATGAGAATATTACATTTATGATAGAATATCTATAGGGAGAAGATGAAGACCAATGATGTATATGTCTTTGACTATGTAATGAAAGATTTCAATTGTACATTGAAGCAAGTTTTTTGACCTAAGAAAAACCTTGAAACATATATTATTACATGTATAAAGCCCGTTGACTCTTTAACATTTCAAAAAAATATATGTTGGGGGGATTCTTGGACAAGAAGGGATTTGAGTGTTTGTAGGAGAAAAGGGAAAGACAAGAAGAACGATACACACTATAAGCCTCTGTCGATTCCTAAGAAAACCCTTGAAACATATATTATTACATGTATAAAGCCTGTTGACTCTTTAACATTTCAAAAAAATATCTGTTGGCGGGATTCTTGGACAAGAAGGGATTTGAGTGTTTGTAGGAGAAAAGAGAAAGAGAAGAAGAAAGATACACACTGGAAGCCTCTGTCGATTGATTATAATAAGTCAAATACAATGTTGAAGCACAATACAATCCAATGCTTCTGTGCAAAATCCCACAGAGTGCTCAATTACAAAATACCAAATACCCAAGGGACTTGTTGTGGACGGCCTCCTCTGCAACAAACCTCCACCTTTCTCCAAGCCTGCACTTGTGCACACCTTGCACAAAGCTTCCACTAAGGGGGAGGGATGGGTGCCTTCTGTCGGCAAGTGCACACTTCAATAAGACCTTGGGATATTGGGGGACTAGCTTAGCACTTCTCTCCACACTTCCTTGGTCACTCTTCATGCACACCTTGCACTTCACTTCTCTGCGTCACACACTATGTGTCTCTTTCACTTCTCTCTCTTGCCTTGCTTAGACTATGCTCTCTCTGCTTCATCTTAGAATAGTCCAAGAGTATTCCTTGCCTTGATTTGAGTGTCGATTCACATATGCTCCTAACTGCAAGAGTATCGTGGTGCTCACTTTGATGTCTCAAGATTGTCTTCACAAGTGGTAGCCAACGAATCCCTTGTAGTGAGTTTAGCCTAAAACAAAAATTTTAATTGGGGGGCCATACTTTCACTTCTGCATACGCTACCGCTTCACATACCTTCACATTTTCCTTTTAAGTCTTCACTTTTGCACATAAGAGAGGGTCCACTTGAACCTTCCAAAACACTTTAAAAACACTTAACCTTAGGGAAATTAGAGAAATACCTATGCAACCTACAACCCACTTTCTCCAATTTACCCTTTGTGGACAATTAATTGTGCACTACCTGTGCACTTTGACACCTGCACTTTAGCCCTTGGACTTTGCACCTATTGACTTTGACCTTGACTTTGTTGATTTTGACAAGTTTGACTTTGATGGCGGTTGACTTTGATTGCGATTGACTTTGACCAATATGACTTTTATGGGCTCAATAGTTGCCCACCACCTAATGTGCTCTCCATCCTCGAGAGCTACAACCAAAATGCTGAGCATAGAGGACACCATGATTCTCGAGCTGCAAAACTTCAAAAGGATACCTAAGCAGCCACCAAGTCCACCAAAAACAGGAGAGAACAAGCACCAGAGAAGAACCCAAAAGTGGAATTGTTGCAAGGAAAAAGCAAAGGAGAGAAATTGGAGGGTAGATAGGGGGGGAAGGAGGGGCTGAGGTGGATATGGCAGGGAGGGGTAAGGATGTGGTTTGGCAGAAGGGTAAGGGGAGTAGAGGGAATAGGATTATGGCATCTAGAGAGGGGCAAAATGATCAACAGGAGAGCTACAGAGGGGGCATATGGTAAATTGTGAAAAATAAGGTAAAACAAAGTGAGAATAGACCATGTGGACAATGTGTTTAAATAAAAACATGTGAGAAATGTGCTCAAAACTTGAGGGTTTTGACCAGAATTCAGATAAAATGAGGGATTATGGAAAAATTAAGTCCAAAAAGGAATCCAGAGGTGCCAAAATACATGAAAATGACTCCACATTTGAAAAAAATGGCCAGTGGAGGCACGATCCAGAGCCAAAAGGTTTGAACCATGAATATATATATATATACATATATATTTCCATTTTTTTATTTTAATAATAAAATAAAAATAAGTTTTTTTTTATGAACACTGCCAAAAAAATAAACAAATAATGAAAATAAAATAAAGCAAAAGAAAAATAAAAGTAAAATAAAGAATAATAAGTAAAAATAAAATAAAATATAACAAAACAAGAAATAAAAATAAAAATAAAAATAAAAATAAAAATAAAAATAAAGAAAAATAAAAAATAGAAAATGGGAGGACGGGGGGGGAGAGAGAGAGAGAGGGAGGGAAGTTTTTCTTTTATATAATTTGTCTTCGCTTTTTTTGTGAAAAGAATAACGCCTGGGGCGTCCTTTTTTTTAAATCACCCAAAGTTAAAGAAAATTATAGAAAAACCCAAAAAAAAACTCATAAAATCCAAAACAATTCTGAAAAAATTCTCCATAGGTCTAGACCAGATTTCTCACTCAAAACCACAGAGAGACTCCCCACTTTCTCCAATTTGGGAAGAAAATGATAGTTGAAAAAGGATGAAAGAAACCACAAAAATTGAAAAAAATGCTTGAAAAATTCCCCAAAAAATTCCAAAATTATAATTATGCCAAGGCCTAAGAAAGAGTTGCTAAATTTGCTAAAAACATAAAGAACAAGCATGAAAATTGATGAAATTTACTAAAACTTAAGCAAAAATGATTGGAAAAGACTATGTACATTCTGGACAAATTTTGCACGTTCTAGGTGATCCATAAATCTTCACTTTTGTTGATGATAGGCCTTGAGCCTTGTATTCTTGACTAAGAGAAACTCCTCCATAATCTCCAATTGTACTGCACTTCATTGGATTGGTCTTCTTTTTGGGCACACTGGTCATCTAATAAGTGTGCCCTAAATCCTTCAGTAAAATATTGTCTCCTCCATACTGCAACTTTTGTACCTTTGTGTCAGCAACTATATAGCTTAATTTGCAAAATTTCATTTTCTCTATTCCAGCTTCTTCATCAAATGGAACCCTCTGTTTCCAAAGACTTGCAGGTACTCCTTCCACATTCTTGTAAAGCCCTGCACTTGCTATCATTAAAATTGACATAACAGATGATATTCATACTAGTATCCAAAAACAAATTGGCCATTGACATATGATTTGAAGTATCTTCATCACTATTGTACTTAAGGGCTTTTCTTTTCTTCTCTCTTTTATGGTCTTTGACTAAGACTGTCTCGCTAGAGCTAGTAACCTGAATGATATCCTCTTTTTCTTCATATGCTTCCTCTCCACTTGAGTTTGGAAAAATCCCATAGCAGGAAGAGGGGTCTTTTTCATGGAGCCATGCCAACATGTTTTCCTCTTCATATAAATTTGCTTCTTCAAATAGATGTGTTTCTGGGTTGTCCAACAATTCTTCTTCCATACAAATACCAATTGTCTGCATCATGCTAGTATATCTTTGGTTGCCTAGACCTTCTTCTAAAATTATCTGCTGCAACTCTTTTCCCTCTTGCTTTACCCACATTGCGTCCTTGCCCCAGTCATGCAGCACATTGGCATGCCTTAACCAGGATCTCCCAATTAACAGAGGGAGACTTCCTTCTACCTGTGGTAGCCTTAATACAACAAAATCCAAGTTAAAGATGGTACCTTGTATCTTGACTGGGGCTCTAGGGACCACTCCCGTATGCTTTACTATGCTTTCCTATGCAAGTATGACAGTGAGGTTGGCAGGTCTTGAAGAGTATAGTCCAATCTTTTTCATGGTATATTCAGGCATCAAGTTAATGCCAGAAGCACCATCCACAATAACTCCCTGAAACTCATGACCTTTGATAGAGACTGTTAGCCAAGGGCTCTTGTAATCTGTGAGTGGTGCTTCCCCTACACTTTTATCTTTACGCATAAGAGCAGCCTTTGCCACTAAACTTGTTGTGGACATTTCATCAATTATCTGCAAGAGTTTTGACGTGAATTTCCCATCCATCTTTATTAATTCAAAAATACTGACCTCCTTTTTCATGGACTTGAGTGGTCTGGAAGCTTATGATTCCTTAAGAGCATGGACTCCATTTGACTTATCACACTCCTCATGAGCCCTATTAAATGTGTGCCTAATGGCATCACTGGTACCTATGAAATTTTCTTTTTGCTTTGTGTCTGCACATGTGGTGGCTTTGTCTTCAGATGCAACTTTGTCTTTGTTCAATCCATTAATCATTGATTCTTGACCTATGTCCACCTGAGCCTTCCCCTTGCTTCTTGCCTGCACTGCAAAAGATTCACTTTCTTCTAACTGCACCACCCTGGTAGATGGTGATGGCACATTGACTTGATCTCCTTTCTGGAGTCTTCACAGAGGGCAGTCCAAGTTCCTCATCAAGGCTCTTCTCTGAGCCGCTTGAATATCCATCAATGTCTTCAACACGTTACTACTAATAGAAAGATTTTCGTTACCTTTCTTTGATGTAGTTGATGAATTTGCTGGATTGAAATTTTCATGCAATCCTCGGATACTTCGTTGTTCCTAAGATACCTGTCGTGTAGTCTTTTGCACTCTTCCTATCTTACCTGAAGTTTTTGCATTACTTCTTCTCTGTATTCTTCTAATTCCACGAGTCTCCTAATGGGAGGTTCAATTCCAATGGTTTTGGCTCCAAGTTCTCTTTTGATAATAAATTTGAATGGTGCTAATGCCACTTTTCCATATACTGTTGAACATATTAATGACTGATGCATGGTAAATCTTCCTCCAATAAAATTTTTCCTAAATCTTTGAATTTATTTATTTAGCTAGTGGACAAAAATAAATCATTAGAAAATAGAATATGTTATACTCAAAACGTGTAATATTTATTATTTTTGTCCAAAAGGTTCAGAAGAAGAACAAGTTGAATGAATAAATTAAGAAGAAACTTTCTCAGGTGGTATAAAATACAACCTTATGTGTCTTCCAATGTATTTGCTCCCTAGGATGATATTTATATTTTGTGCTTTCCTCCCACCATTGTTTTATATCTCTCTTGATGGGTAATGAGATCAGCTCTAAAGTGGGCAAATTTTCTTCAGAAACTATTGCAAACTTAGAAACAATCCTTGCTTAGTTATTAGAAACATCTACAAAATGTGAAGCTTATAATTGATTTATCGCTCTTATGTTTTCTAACATTTGGGGGAATTCAATTCTTTGAAGAATAATGTTTTTGGGGATTTGAACCCCTTCCCCCAAAACATGGTACCAATTGGAAGCACTTAATTTTAAAAAAACTATTGAAGTCTAGGTTGTTTAGTTATAGGTGTCTCCAAATTTATCGTGATGGCATTAGTGAATCTAGTTTTCTTGCCTGAGTTTATATAGATTGTACATTAGTCTTATTTTTCTGAACACAAAGTTCATGTGAGAATCACCACTTATTCAAATTTGACATTATATGCTATGGAAACTTGGTGGATAATGGAAAAAGGATGAAAATAAAAAACATTACTTATGGAAAATTGGTGGATAATGCAAAATAGATGGAAGGGAAAAACCTTAGCTAGTTTCTTAAAGCACACGGAACTCGGATGAAAGGATTTGTGCAAAAATCATGGCATTTGGAATACTATGCCTTAATCTCTTCAGTAGGTGGATTATTTTACTTTGTTAAACTTAGACTAAATCCTTAGCTCAGACTAAACCTGAGGTACCTTGATAATTGACTTGTCTTTGGTACTTCCAAATGCCAATCAAGAAGTGTTCCTTAATGTGTTTTAATTATTCGTAAGAGATTATGGACTGGTTAAAAGACCCCAATATTTGGGGCAGCTATCAACAACTATGTTTGAGGAAGAAAACTTGGTCCTCGCTCACAAACTATTATACTACAAAAACACAATCACGCCCTAGATTATGTTACTCGCATATAACTCAAACCTCAATTATAAGCTTTATGAACTTTTGAAAGGAATTTTTGAGTGCTCAAAACATTCCTGAAGATACTCAAAATGATTATTACTATGATAATTTCGTAAACTACTCTCTCATTATGCTCGGTTCAGACATTGCTGCAATGATAGCAAAGTGGCTACCTATAGTGCACTTCTCTTCAAAGTAGACCAAGAACTTAGAGTATCCCGACTAAATTGTGAAATGGTGTGGCTGAAAAACATCGTTCTTGACTCGAGGTTTCATATAGGGGCATTCCTAATCGTAATATGTCTAGATGTATCTAGCTTTCAACTTAGTGTTTCATGCGTATAAAATTCTACTATCATTCTTCTTCTTTGGAGAGAACGTGTCCTCAAATGAAGTGCAAGTGAAGAATATAGGTATCAGAGAAAAACAAAAAAATAAACTTTTATTCCTCCAAATGATTGCTTTTAAGTGTACATGATTGGCGATTAGCTACTAAAAGTTGGGATATATTTGTCATTCTAGTTAAAATGTAGCACATATGGAAGGTTTTGAATGTCGAACTATTGTGAATTGGAGATATTGTACGTTATATTTTAATTCCATGTATGAATCCCTTTCTTCCCTTTGTTCTTTCATGTTTCCACTCCAAGTTTTGAGAGCCAGATCCTTCATCCTTGTATGACGTACTTATGATTTTTTTTCTTATTCATGTTATGATTTGTGCTTATTTCAATTTTACTTTATGCTTCCCTAATTGCTTTAACAATTTCTGAATTCATGGGTTCAAACTCTAAACCATTTATTAGAGACAAATATTTAAGTGATTAGTAGTATTTAAATGTAGCTATTTAGTCATATCCCAGTGCATGAAGGATCGAGAAACCCTAATGATGCTTCCCATTCCGTCACATACATTGGAACATTTTTAGCTAGTAATTATTTTAGAAGATTCAAGGACGTATTCAAGTGGATAAATTACTGAATACATACTTAATATGAAGCGATTAGTAAATGTTTCGACTTCATAGGTAGACAAATACATGATGATGATATTGTGGCCACTACTCTTAATCTTTTGAGAGATTATGCGAAATGAAAGCAAGTTACCACTTTTGTGTCTGCTATGGAGAATCCTAGAGATATTTTGTAAAATTTTGATATCATGTTCACTAAAGGAATAAAATATATAAGGTGAAGAAGAAACTTTCAGCGAAGCCCAAGTCCTTTATGTAGACTACTCCAAACAACCCAAGGATTAGGGTAGAAGCTGAAGAGGCTTAGAGCAAGGGAGACCGTATATTTTGAGAATGTCGAGGACAACAAGGAGAGCGTGAGCCAATAAGCTGTGCGGGCTCAGACGAGAGAAGAAAAAACACAGTCCTGACGGCTCCAAAATGAAAAAGAGTATCAAAATGTCAGTGAACATACAGTCAAGGGGAGCAATGAGATGGTCAACTGCTTTCTTCTTTTTCTTTTTGAAGTCGATTATCTCACCCATGTTATGGAAGACCAACATGTGGCCTTGTCTACAAACAAGCATTAATCAATTATTCCATCTTTTGTCTTATAGGCAACAGCGTTGGCTGCCATTCAAACTTCGAATCCGCAGGCATCGTCCAAGACTCTATTTTCAGTTAAGCTGCTCAAAGTTTACTCTCAGACAAGACAATGTCCACGGAATCCGATATTTGTATGCACGTGTTTCCCCCACCGCCTTACGTCATTCAGTATTTGTTGTCATTGTGCATCTGAGTCCTGACGACATGGTATGTATGAAGTTGACAGTGAAGAATGGAGTCCTTTATTTATCGAGACAGTTAAGGGCAGGGAATCTGTGAGCGCATGGTAACGTCAGTTTGTTTCATACGTGTTAATTATAGTTTTGGTAAGGAAAGCAAAACTATCAATAATTTACTCTCCCTGTCCATGCATGTGATTTTCGATTTCATGTAGTAAACTCAAAGCTTTTCTGTCAAGCGCATTAAAATGCGTTTATTCCACCCAAACAGAACTACTGGTGTGGGGTTTGAATTCACCACTCCTATGCGAATGTAGCCTTCACAAATTTTCCTTGTCCGTTCTCGCCAGCATTGAGATGCGAGCAAAAGCAGACAATCATACATGCATCCACACGTGCAGACACACTTGACGAGTTTGCTGGGACATGAAATCTCTATAGCACGGAGTTCAACCAATGGAAGCAATGACAGAATGAGCTTTGGTTTTGATTCTTATAATGTACATGACCGTTTATGATGCATTTTCTGTCTATAAAGAGAGCTATTAGACAATTAAACACATCGTTTTTGTTCCTAATTTTGAAGGGGTGTCTCTTTACGTTACAAACTTTCATAGGCCGCATCAAGAATGATCTATTCAGTCCTCCTTAAATCTTCTGGTTAGAAGATCTAGAAACACTAAGAGCTCCCCCTCCAAGCACTAGAGAGTCTTTGTTATAGAAAACAAAAGATCAAATGTAAATGGCTCTCACATGAAAGCAATCAATTCATCATTCAGCTGTTTGGTTTTCTTGAGAAACTATTGCAAACTTAGAAATAATAATTGCTTAGTTATTAGGAACATCTACAAAATGTCAAGCTTATAAGTGCTTTATCGCTCTTATGTTTTCTAACATTTGGGGGAATTCAATTCTTTGAAGAATAATGTTTTTGGGGATTTGAACCCGTTCCCCCAAAACATGCTACGAATTGGAAGCACTTAATTTAAAAAATTCTTGAAGTCCAGGTTGTTAAGTTATAGGTGTCTCCAAATTTATCTTGATGGATTGGTGACTCTAGTTTTCTTGCATGATTTTATATAGATTGTACATTAGTCTTATTTTTTTGAACACAAAGTTCATGTGAGAATTACCACTTATTCAAATTTGACATTATATGTTATTGAAACTTGGTGAATAATGGAAAAAGATGGAAATAAAAAACATAACTTATGGAAAATTGGTGGATAATGCAGAATAGATGGAGGGATAAAACATTATCTAGTTTCATAAAGCACATTGAACCCCGGATGAAAGGATTTGTGCAAAAATCATGGCATTTCAAATACTATGCCTTAATCTTTTCAGTAGGTGGATTATATTACTTTGCGAAACTTAGGCTAAATCCTTAGCTCAAACTAAAGCTGAGGTACCTTGATAATTGACTTGTCTTTGGTACTTCCAAATGTCAATCAAGAAGTGTTCCTTAATGTTTTGAAATTATTCGTAAGAGATTATGGCTGCTTAAAAGACCCCAATATTTGGGGAATTATCAACAAGTATGTTTGAGGAAGAAAACTTTGTCCTCGCTCACAAACTATTATACTACACAAACACAATCGCACACTAGATTATGCTACTCGCATATAACTCAAACCTCAATTATAAGCACCTGAAAAAGATACGATAGCCATGAAAAAGATACGATGAGTCTATAGGACGGCCTTCCTCCAGCACCTGGTTGATGAGGACCATGAGTCAAAGGCCATGTTCCATTGAAATCTCCTACTCAACCGAGGCGAAAGATAAAGTTGTCAGATTGGCATGAAACCAAGGAGCTTTCCTAAGGTTGGTGATCAGCTTGAAGGTAAGGAACAACAAGTAACGATCAGATACCACAAGTTCCATACTTTGGGAGAGGGAATGGGGCCCACTTATTGATGATATTTTGCCTGATATACCTCATGTCAAGTCAAGCTTTATAGAGGTCAACTCTGGCCAGGAGGTTCAACCAAGAGAAACCAACATCCTCTTTAATCTCCAAAAGACCGAGGTGGATCTTGACTTGGTTGCAAACTTACTTCTCCTAACCATCAATCACTTGCCCCTTTCTCCTCCATCTATAAAAAAGAACCTCAACCATATTCAATTCCTAAGAGAGAATCACCTTGAGGGGTAGAGATTCCAATGGCTGCCAAGTGGAAATTCTTTCCGATCGATAGTAGGAACATACATGGAGATAATGGAAAACTGGAGAGGACTCCCACGAGAAGTAGCAACCCACTGCTGGCACTGGTCTACTAGGGTATCCACACTTCTAGTGTACAAGCTTCTACTCACGGTGATAGTCGAGCCTCCATTTTCCGTAGGGTGCACAATGGAGAGCCAAGATGGGACGAGAAAATACATTTAAGTCTCTTTCATAGTTACTGCCAATTAATTTTGATCTCTTAAAATATATTCTTTGCCACAACCCGAGATCCCCTTTAAAAGTCCTCTAAAAAGAATCCTTCCACATAGCTTTTAAATATGCACACTAGCCCCCACAAACCACGCTAAAAAGCCCCATGTGGCATGTGCTAATATCTATAAGATTCATGTATGTATGGATGCCTAGTTGCAAGATAGAATTGAAACATAATCACGCGTAGTAAGAATAGGGATTGTATCACAACATAGTTTCGGTTCTCTTTATATGCTCACAAAGAATAGGCGCTATAGGAAGAAGACGAAGTGAAAGAAACCCTGGATGCTAGGAGTGAATGTAAATGATGACAAGAATCAGAGACCTCTAGTGAAGAGAAGAGGTATCCACCTCCATGTTTCAAATGGTATCAATAATTTACTCTCTCATGTAACCTGCATATCAAAGTACCTGGCCCTGTTCATGCATGTGATTTTCGCTTTCATGTAGTAAACTCAAAGCTTTTCTGTCAAGCGCATCAAAATGCGTTTATTCCAACCAAACAGAACTACTGGTGTGGGGTTTGAATTCACCACTCCTATGCGAATGTAGCCTTCACAAATCTTCCTTGTCCGCTCTCGCCAGCATTGAGATGCGAGCAAAAGCAGACAATCATACATGCATCCACACGCGCAGACAAACTTGACGACTTTGCTGGGACATGAAATCTCTATAGCACGGAGTTCAGTCAATGGAAGCAATGACAGAATGAGCTTTGGTTTTGATTCTTATATTGTACATGACCGTTTATGATGCATTTTGTGTCTATAAAGAGAGCTATTAGACAATTAAACACATCGTCTTTGTTCCTAATTTCGAAGGGGTGTCTCTTTACGTCACAAACTTTCATAGGCCGCATCAAGAATGATCTATTGAGTCCTCCTTAAATCTTCTGGTTAGAAGATCTAGAAACACTAAGAGCTCCCCCTTCAAGCACTAGAGAGTCTTTGTTATAGAAAACAAAAGATCAAATGTAAATGGCTCTCACATTAAAGCAATCAATTCATCATTCAGCTCTTTGGTTCTTCCCAATAGTTTCCTCTTGCAAAGGGCGATAAGGCCATCGAATTTCTTTGTATCTCCTTCTTTTCTCTTGTATTCTCTACCTTGTTTATATAATTGGAATTGCTTAAAGAAAATAGCACTCCGTTTTTCTCTTTGTAAATTTTCATATCATCACCCTAAGCCATTACCTCTATTACGAATCATAATTGTGGTATAAAAGAAAGATTAGAGTTCTTGCGACCTAGAACTTCAAAGGGCATGTACTAGGGTTTCACCTCCGTCATCTCTTGCTCTCTATGGAAAAATTGAAAGAGCCATCCCTGAGCCCTTTGTACATCTCTATGTCTACCTCATCAAGAGGCCGAGTGACCCTCATCTATGTTGCCTCTTCCAAGGTGTTATGGTGCTCCATGCTATTCTTTGAAAATGTTTCTTGAGCAACAATCTGACTAAAATCTTGCCCCACTTAGGTAGATCCTTATTTGAAAACAATTGTTCTCCTCCTCCCTTGTGGTTCAATCAAATCTTTTGCAACTATTTGACAAACATCAAAAGAGGAAGTTGGAGTCAGTTATGACTTGTGCCATTGAAAAATCAAAATTTTTGCTTTAATAATGTATCCACTTTTCATGATAAGAATGTACATTTGGATGATAGGTATTGTGTTGAGGATGAAGACTCTTTTCTATCTACAAAGGCTAACTCTAAAACTCAATGTGGTAGCAATAGTGATTCTCACAAGAACTTCTTAGGAGATTCGTAACACACATAGATAAGATCTATTGAATGACTTGAAGACAAAGGAATTACAAAACCAAATGATTATGTGTCAGTATTGACTTCATCTATGATCATTGAGAAATACGTGTAATGGTTGATCAATCCTTCTACATATTGGACCACATTCTTATTGTTTTAGAAAATCATTGAAAAAGACTATACAGAAAAATTTGATGGGACTTACTTATGTCCTAGCCTCTTGATAACCAAAATTAAAAAATTGTACTACAAACTTTATTGAATCAAAGATTGCTACTAAGTTAGATCATATCAATGATTTTTTTCAATTATATTCAAATGATAATTTTAGGTATAAACGTTTCACCCAAAATCGTGTGCAAAAAACAAAGAGACAAATTAATGATTGTGTATTATTTCTCATTGTATATGTGTAATGTTTCTCATTTCTACAATGAGAAAAACTATCTCGTGTTCAGATTAATCAACTTCAAGACCTGAATGTTCAGATTAGCAAGGAGGACCTTCTACATCATATGAGTGTCATTAAGTCTACCATGAGTTTCAGGCAAGCTCGGTTGATAGACCTATCAAAAGACTTTTTAAATTGTTAAAAAAGAGAAGGGTTAAATCTTTTATTCAAACACTAAGAAATAAGTGGTTTCATCGATAGTAATAAAAAAATAAGTGGTTTCATGGCTAGTACAAAAAAAAAAGAAAAAATAGTTCCAAAATGCCTATTATTAACTAGAAGTGAATCCTTCTTAAATTTCCAACTTACAGGACCTTCCCCTTCAATTTTCAACTTCTAATGGTGTTTTCATGTTGATTTTCATGCACTTCAATCAACAAGGTCTAATAATTGTTTCTTGAGTACTATGTGACCTTTATCTTGTAAAGCTTAACTCTTTGTTGAACATATTAATGACTGATGCATGTTAAATCTTCCTCCAATAAAATTTTTCCTAAATCTTTGAATTTATTTATTTAGCTAGTGGACAAAAATAAATCATTAGAAAATAGAATATGTTATACTCAAAACGTGTAATATTTATTATTTTTGTCCAAAAGGTTCAGAAGAAGAACAAGTTGAATGGATAAATTAAGAAGAAACTTTCTCAGGTGGTATAAAATACAACCTTATGTGTCTTCCAATGTATTTGCTCCCTAGGATGATATTTATATTTTGTGCTTTCCTCCCACCATTGTTTTATATCTCTTGATGGGTAATGAGATCAGCTCTAAAGTGGGCAAATTTTCTTCAGAAACTATTGCAAACTTAGAAACAATCCTTGCTTAGTTATTAGAAACATCTACAAAATGTGAAGCTTATAATTGATTTATCACTCTTATGTTTTCTAACATTTGGGGGAATTCAATTCTTTGAAGAATAATGTTTTTGGTGATTTGAACCCCTTCCCCCAAAACATGCTACCAATTGGAAGCACTTAATTTAAAAAATTATTGAAGTCTAGGTTGTTTAGTTATAGGTGTCTCCAAATTTATCGTGATGGCATTAGTGAATCTAGTTTTCTTGCCTGAGTTTATATAGATTGTACATTAGTCTTATTTTTCTGAACACAAAGTTCATGTGAGAATCACCACTTATTCAAATTTGACATTATATGCTATGGAAACTTGGTGGATAATGGAAAAAGGATGGAAATAAAAAACATTACTTATGGAAAATTGGTGGATAATGCAAAATAGATGGAAGGGAAAAAAATTAGCTAGTTTCTTAAAGCACACTGAACCCGGATGAAAGGATTTGTGCAAAAATCATGGCATTTGGAATACTATGCCTTAGTCTCTTCAGTAGGTGGATTATTTTACTTTGTTAAACTTAGACTAAATCCTTAGCTCAGACTAAACCTGAGGTACCTTGATAATTGACTTGTCTTTGGTACTTCCAAATGTCAATCAAGAAGTGTTCCTTAATGTGTTTTAATTATTCGTAAGAGATTATGGACTGGTTAAAAGACCCCAATATTTGGGGCAGCTATCAACAAGTATGTTTGAGGAAGAAAACTTGGTCCTCGCTCATAAACTATTATACTACAAAAACACAATCACGCCCTAGATTATGTTACTCGCATATAACTCAAACCTCAATTATAAGCTTTATGAACTTTTGAAAGGAATTTTTGAGTGCTCAAAACATTCCTGAAGATACTCAAAATGATTATTACTATGATAATTTCGTAAACTACTCTCTCATTATGCTCGGTTCAGACATTGCTGCAATGATATCAAAGTGGCTACCTATAGTGCACTTCTCTTCAAAGTAGACCAAGAACTCAGAGTATCCCGACTAAATTGTGAAATGGTGTGGCTGAAAAACATCGTTCTTGACTCGAGGTTTCATATAGGGGCATTCCTAATCGTAATATGTCTAAATGTATCTAGCTTTCAAATTAGTGTTTCATGCATATAAAATTCTACTATCATTCTTCTTCTTTGGAGAGAACGTGTTCTCAAATGAAGTGCAAGTGAAGAATATAGGTATCAGAGAAAAACAAAAAAATAAACTTTTATTCCTCCAAAGCTTTTAAGTGTACATGATTGGCGATTAGCTACTAAAAGTTGGGATATATTTGTCATTCTAGTTAAAGTGTAGCACATATGGAAGGTTTTGAATGTCGAACTATTGTGAATTGGAGATATTGTACGTTATATTTTAATTCCATGTAGGAATCCCTTTCTTCCCTTTGTTGTTTCATGTTTCCACTCCAAGTTTTGAGAGCCAGATCCTTCATCCTTGTATGACGTACTTATGATTTTTTTTCTTATTCATGTTATGATTTGTGCTTATTTCAATTTTACTTTATGCTTCCCTAATTGCTTTAACAATTTCTGAATTCATGGGTTCAAACTCTAAACCATTTATTATGGACAAATATTTAAGTGATTAGTAGTATTTAAATGTAGCTATTTAGTCATATCCCAGTGCATGAAGGATCGAGAAACCCTAATGACGCTTCCCATTCCGTCACATACATTGGAACATTTTTAGCTAGTACTTATTTTAGAAGATTCAAGGACGTATTCAAGTGGATAAATTACTGAATACATACTTAATATGAAGCGATTAGTAAATGTTTAGACTTCATAGGTAGACACATACATGATGATGATATTGTGGCCACTACTCTTAATCTTTTGAGAGATTATGCGAAATGAAAGCAAGTTACCACTTTTGTGTCTGCTATGGAGAATCCTAGAGATATTTTGTAAAATTTTGATATCATGTTCACTAAAGGAATAAAATATATAAGGTGAAGAAGAAACTTTCAGCGAAGCCCAAGTCGTTTATGTAGACTACTCCAAACAACCCAAGGATTAGGGTAGAAGCTGAAGAGGCTTAGAGCAAGGAGACCGTATATTTTGAGAATGTCGAGGACAAAAAGGAGATGGAGGTTATAGAAAACGTCCATTCCACAAAGAGGAAGGTGAAAGTCTAGAGACAAAGGTGTAAATTGTGTTGACGATCGACCCTAAATTTGTGGAATATTGGACATTTCACAATGAAATGCTATATAGACAAAATCAATACATAAACTAACAGTATAATAATCAGCTATTAAATTATAAAGGACAAGGTAATGATGATAGAACGTCACAAAACACATAATCTCAAAATGCAAGATTGCAAAGAGATGAAGGAAACCTTAAAAGATATGATAGAATATGTAAAACTGGAAGCTTTTTAGTTAGAAACTTCATAAGTAAATATGTTAAATGAAAATTGAATTTCTAATATTGAGACAATTTGCATGGATATACATGACATAGTATTATAGTTGTAAGATAGATTTTTAAAGTTATTGAGGAAAGGCCAATAAAAAATAGTGAATGTTTTAATGAAGAATGAAAATGATAATAAGGATATAAGAACCATATCTTCGGATTCAAAACTATAGGTACTACAAGTATCATTGAAAGAAAGAGACCACAAAAATTCTAGGCAAGATAATTTGATCACTATGTTTATTTGCGCACAATCCAACATGTTAGAAACTATTGCAACAAATATGTTGAGCTTTTTGGTAGGTGATCCTTTGTCTAAGATAATTCAATGCTCTAACAATTTAATGAAAATAGTGTCAATTCAAGAGCATGAAACATTGGAGGTTAGGAAAGAAGTTGTTTAGAACTTAACTAAAATCATGAAGCCAATTGAAGCAATCAAGAAGATACTAAGATGGCTAGTATGGATGTTTAAAGTCTCGTGAAAAATATTCAAGGGATTGTCGTAGTGTAAAATGTTATTGCGGATTACAAAAGAATCCATTGATTCACGCCAATTGATGAATGTCCAAGTAAACCCATGAATTCAATTTTCCCATTTACACTTTTGTCCTGAACATGTTTTCTATGATGAAAGTATTCTTGGGAAAAAATGCTTTTCGTAATTTGAATATGTTGAAGAGTCATGGGAAGTATGATCGCATGGCTCACATGCATGGATGCATGCAATTGCAACATAGTCTATATAAAAATAGAATCGAAGAATCTCTATAGTGTTTAGATTCTTAGATGGAAGTTTTGAATAATAGGCATTCCTTAATATTGTAGAAGTTTGTTTTTTTTTTATGAAATCTTGATGATCTCTTTTAATGCTTAAATTATTCACCTATAAGATGGAAATCACTGAGGTTTTTTCTCATAACGTACATATTTACATTAGAAATACTTCATTAAAGCCCGAGATTTGAAAAAAAAAATATTATATCCTTCCCAATAGCTTTTAATATGCACATAGCCCCCACAAACCACGCTAAAATGCCCCACGATAAGAACCTTAGTTGTGAAAAGCCTCCAAAAGTTGATTAAAGAATAAGAGGAACCGGAAGATCACCTCAACCACTTCTCTGCTTTTTCTAAGCAACTCGTTCTCGTTTCTTCTTCTTGTCTTTTTTTTTCTTTTTTCCCAGCGAATTCGTTAGGCAAGCTGAGCTAATATTATTTTAATCAAAGAATTATTCGCTAAGCTTCCTTAATACTCAAGTGGTCCACGTGGCCATGGTCTATCGCGCAACCACAATAGACACCTGCTTGTGATGGACAACAACTCCACGTGCGAGGAGTAATTGCTCTACCTGCAATGGACACAACTGACAGATGCAACATAGCAGTAGCTACGACACCCTCCAATTCCTCATTGTAAAATCAGGCATCAAATTGATGCCACAGCCTCCATCTGTAATAACACCTGTCAAGACTTCATCTTTTACGAAAACAGATAGCCTTGAACTTCAATAGTCTACCAAGGGTGTAAGACGAAAATCAACCATGAACCCATCTAGTTGGTAAGCTCAGGTAGGTAGAGTGTATGTCCTTCAGTAAGTCACTTCTTACCTTCAAGTCCATTTTTATGAGTTCGTACATACTAACCTTATGACAAATCGCTTTCAAGATTTCCTAATGTTTACCTCTTGCGTGTCTCCTTGAGAGCTAGCATGTTGGTCGTTTAGTGAAGTAGTTACAATGTCATCAGCTCCTTCAATGGCTGCTTGAGCCTTCAAATCAGCCTTCTTTTCTTCTTCTCTTTCCTTGAATCCATGTTGTTCGTCCATGTGGATTGACGCTTCTTCTCTGGTTCTAGTCATCATGGGTGCTCTAGAAGATGAAACATCATAATTTTGGGTAGTCATACCTTCTACTTGTGGAGAGACTACAATCATGTGGATTGGAGGAGGAGAGTTTCTTAGGTAGTCTCTCGTATAATGATCTTTAGCATCTAGACAAAGTTTCGAGGTGTGCCCTCTAACAGGGAGCATCTGTTCTACATATGGACATTCTCTCCACAAGAGTAACATGTTAATGGTATATTATACCTTGGTCGAGTTGGATAATTTTCCTCTCTATTAGGCACATTTGAAGTACTAGTGTAATATGAAGCAAGAACTTGAGTGTTACCTCTCTATTAGGATCCCTTGAGGTAGTAGCACTTGTTGAGATATCAAGCTCAACATGTGATGATGCAGGATGACACGTATCAATTTTTCATTTCTCTGACATGTATATTGGTCACACGAGTATATGTCAAGGATACTTCATTGAGCTCACTAGACTTATCTATCGAGAGTGATGGCACATTTGCTTCTTTCCAGCTCACTCATTTGCAGACATTAAGGTTGTCCTCATGTACTTTTCTTTATATATGGCATTTGTTGTATTGTATTTTTTAGGTCATTCTTGTACATTCCTTTTTATGTAATAGAAGAAGAAGAAGAAGAAGATCATTCTTCCTTGCCTCAATCTATGCCTGTGCGTCTCTTTGATTATGAGAGTGTCTGTGAGCACTCTTCCTTATCTCCTTCCCCGTGACATGGTTTCAGAGCCAGTGTGGCTGCAGAGAACTCATGGAGAAGGCCGACAGTGAAGAGTATGTAAGAGGAGCACATGAATGAAGGAGATTCCATGGATAGTTTTTTGACAAAGAGCAAAGATTCGAAGGACCAATTGAAGGAGGCAAAAACAAGCTTAGATCATGATATCGACACTACAAAGGGAAGCTATTTTGAACTCCTAACCACACTAAGTATGCTCATCAATTTTTGTGCAATTTTGGGACTGTGACTAGAGGGGTGTGGAAGCATGCAAACAACACAAGGACAAATAAGAAGTTTGGAGCACAACACACAATACTAAATGTATTAGCAAGAGAATGTAGAAATATAAATGACCCATTATGGTTATAGGCGTATGTACAGGTTAAGGGAAAAAACCTCATAGAGAGGGAGAAAAGTGACTTGATGGTCCTAGTTTGTTCACACACATCACTACCTAAATATATCAACATTTGACTCTAGAGATGGTAGCCCTGCAATCATGCCTCTAAGGAGAAAGAGGTCTGGAAACCCTTAAAAGCTAGGTAAAGTGATTGAAAACCTGTGTACTATTTTCTTCATTTGTTTTTCATTCAACCCCATCAATATCCATCGCGGAAGGGATCACTTCATTGGATTGCTTTTTGTTGGGGGGGGGGGGGGGGGAGGGGTTGCACATCTGTTTAGTAGGTTTGTCCCCTCCACCTATCGATCAATCTTTATAGAATATTTGTAGATTTTTTCTTTGAATTTCTTCGTCCTATCTCATTATGCTTTTGATTTTTGAGAGCCCTATTTAGTATTGTGAATGGCGTTTATTGAATTCTACCTCTAAACCCCTAAGATTTTGATAAATATTTTCCCTTCTAGCATGAGGAATGATTTGAAGATAGCCATGACAAAGATACGATGAGTCTATTGGACGGCCTTCCTCCAGCACTTGGTTGATAAGGACCATGAGTCAAAGGCCATGTTCCATTCAATGGTAATCTCCTAGTGAACCGAGGCGAAAGATAAAGTTATCAGACTCGCATGAAACCAAGGAGCTTTCCTAAGGTTGGTGATCAGCTTGAAGGTAAGGAAAAGCAAGTAATGATCAGATACCACAAGTTCCACACTTTGGGAGAGGGAATGGGGCCCACTTATTGATGATGTATTGTGTGATATACCTCATGTCTTGACTTTCTAGAGGTCAACTCTGGCAAGAAGGTTAAACCAAGAGAAACCAACATCCTCTTTAATCTCCACAAGATCGAGGTGGATCTTGACTTGGTTGCAAACTTACTTCTCCTGACCATCAATCACTTGCCCCTTTCTCCTCCATCTATAAGAAAGAACCTCTAGCATACTCAATTCCTAAGAGAGAATCACCTTGAGGGACAGAGATTCCAATGGGTGCGAAGTGGAAATTCTTTCCGATCGATAGTAGGAACATAATATGAAAATTGAATTTCTGATATTGAGACAATTTGCATGGATATACATGACATAGTATTATAATTGTTAGATAGATTTTAAAAGTTATTGAGGAAAGGCCAATAAAAAATAGTGAATGTTTTAATGAAGAATGAAAATGATAATAAGGATATAAGAACCATATCTTCGGATTCAAAACTATAGGTACTACAAGTATCATTGAAAGAAAGAGACCACAAAAATTCTAGGCTAGATAATTTGATCACTATGTTTATTTGCGCACAATCCAACATGTTAGAAATTATTGCAACAAATATGTTGAGCTTTTTGGTAGGTGATCCTTTGTCTAAGATAATTCAATGCTCTAACAATTTAATGAAAATAGTGTCAATTCAAGAGCATGAAACATTGGAGGTTAGGAAAGAAGTTGTTTAGAACTTAACGAAAATCATGAAGCCAATTGGAAGCAATCAAGAAGATACTAAGATGGCTAGTATGGATGTTTAAAGTCTCGTGAAAAATATTCAAGGGATTGTCGTAGTGTAAAATGTTATTCCGGATTACAAAAGAATCCATTGATTCACGCCAATTGATGAATGTCCAAGTAAACCCATGAATTCAATTTTCCCATTTAAACTTTTGTCCTGAACATGTTATCTATGATGAAAGTATTCTTGGGAAAAAATGCTTTCTGTAATTTGAATATGTTGAAGAGTCATGGGAAGTATGATCGCATGGCTCACATGCATGGATGCATGCAATTGCAACATAGTCTATATAAAAATAGAATAGAAAAATCTCTATGGTGTTTAGATTCTTAGATGGAAGTTTTGAATAATAGGCATTCCTTAATATTGTAGAAGTTTGTTTTTTTTTAATGAAATCTTGATGATCTCTTTTAATGCTTAAATTATTCACCTATAAGATGGAAATCACTGAGGTCTTTTCTCATAACGTACATATTTACATTAGAAATACTTCATTAAAGCCCGAGATTTGAAAAAATATTATATCCTTCCCAATAGCTTTTAATATGCACATTAGCCCCCACAAACCACGCTAAAAAGCCCCACGATAAGAACCTTAGTTGTGAAAAGCCTCCAAAAGTTTATTAAAGAATAAGAGGAACCGGAAGATCACCTCAACCACTTCTCTGCTTTTTCTAAGCAACTCGTTCTCGTTTCTTCTTCTTGTCTTTTTTTTTTCTTTTTTCCCAGCGAATTCGTTAGGCAAGCTGAGCTAATATTATTTTAATCAAACAATTATTCGCTAAGCTTCCTTAATACTCAAGTGGTCCACGTGGCCATGGTCTATCGCGCAACCACAATAGACACCTGCTCGTGATGGACAACAACTCCACGTGCGAGGAGTAATTGCTCTACCTGCAATGGACACAACTGACAGATGCAACATAGCAGTAGCTACGACACCCTCCAATTCCTCATTGTAAAAGCAGGCATCAAATTGATGCCAGAGCCTCCATCTGTAATAACACCTGTCAAGACTTCATCTTTTACGAAAACAGATAGCCTTGAACTTCAATAGTCTACCAAGGGTGTAAGACGAAAATCAACCATGAACCCATCTAGTTGGTAAGCTCAGGTAGGTAGAGTGTATGTCCTTCAGTAAGTCACTTCTTACCTTCAAGTCCATTTTTATGAGTTCGTACATACTAACCTTGTGACAAATCGCTTTCAAGATTTCCTAATGTTTACCTCTTGCGTGTCTCCTTGAGAGCTAGCATGTTGGTCGTTTAGTGAAGTAGTTACAATGTCATCAGCTCCTTCAATGGCTGCTTGAGCCTTCAAATCAGCCTTCTTTTCTTCTTCTCTTTCCTTGAATCCATGTTGTTCGTCCATGTGGATTGCCGCTTCTTCTCTGGTTCTAGTCATCATGGGTGCTCTAGAAGATGAAACATCATAATTTTGGGTAGTCATACCTTCTACTTGTGGAGAGACTACAATCATGTGGATTGGAGGAGGAGAGTTTCTTAGGTAGTCTCTCGTATAATGATCTTTAGCATCTAGACAAAGTTTCGAAGGAGGTGTGCCCTCTAATAGGGAGCATCTGTTCTACATATGGACATACTCTCCACAAGAGTAACATGTTAATGGTATATTATACCTTGGTCGAGTTGGATAATTTTCCTCTCTAATAGGCACATTTGAAGTACTAGTGTAATATGAAGCAAGAACTTGAGTGTTACCTCTCTATTAGGATCCCTTGAGGTAGTAGCACTTGTTGAGTATCAAGCTCAACATGTGATGATGCAGGATGACACGTATCAATTTTTCATTTCTCTGACATGAATATTGGTCACACGAGTATATGTCAAGGATACTTCATTGAGCTTACTAGACTTATATATCGAGAGTGATGGCACATTTGCTTCTTTCCAGCTCACTCATTTGCAGACATTAAGGTTTTCCTCATGTACTTTTCTTTATATATGGTATTTGTTGTATTGTTTTTTTTAGGTCATTCTTGTACATTCCTTTTTATGTAATAGAAGAAGAAGAAGAGGAAGATCATTTTTCGTTGCCTCAATCTATGCGTGTGCCTCTCTTTGATTATGAGAGTGTCTGTGAGCTCTCTTCCTTATCTCCTTCCCCGTGACATGGTATCAGAGCCAGTGTGGCTGCAGAGAACTCATGGAGAAGGCCGACAGTGAAGAGTATGTAAGAGGAGCACATGAATGAAGGAGATTCCATGGACAGTTTTTTGACAAAGAGCAAAGATTCGAAGGAGCAATTGAAGGAGGCCAAAACAAGCTTAGATCATGATATCGACACTACAAAGGGAAGCTGTTTTGAACTCCTAACCACACTAAGTATGCTCATCAATTTTTGTGCAATTTTGGGACTGTGACTAGAGGGGTGTCGATGATGCCCTAGATGAAACGATGACCTACTCTGATACATATTGTTGGCGTTTGAGGTGTGTGGAAGCATGCAAACAACACACGGAGAAATAAGAAGTTTAGAGCACAACACACAATACTAAATGTATTAGCAAGAGAATGTACAAATATAAATGACCCATTATGGTTATAGGCGTATGTACAGGTTAAGGGAAAAAACCTCATAGAGAGGGAGAAAAGTGCCTTGATGGTCCTAGTTTGTTCACACACATCACTACCTAAATATATCAACATTTGACTCTAGAGATGGTAGCCCTGCAATCATGCCTCTAAGGAGAAAGAGGTCTGGAAACCCTTAAAAGCTAGGTAAAGTGATTGAAAACCTGTGTACTATTTTCTTCATTTGTTTTTCATTGAACCCCATCAATATCCATCACAGAAGGGATCACTTCATTGGATTGCTTTTTGTTGGGAGGGGGGGGGGGGTTGCACATCTCTTTAGTAGGTTTGTCCACTCCACCTATCGATCAATCTTTATAGAATATTTGTAGATTTTTTCTTTGAATTTCTTCATCCTATCTCATTATGCTTTTGATTTTTGAGAGCCCTATTTAGTATTGCGAATGGCGTTTATTGAATTCTACCTCTAAACCCCTAAGATTTTGATAAATATTTTCCCTTCTAGCATGACGAATGATTTGAAGATAGCCATGACAAAGATACGATGAGTCAATAGGACGGCCTTCCTCCAGCACTTGGTTGATAAGGACCATGAGTCAAAGGCCATGTTCCATTCAATGGTAATCTCCTAGTGAACCGAGGCGAAAGATAAAGTTGTCAGACTCGCATGAAACCAAGGAGCTTTCCTAAGGTTGGTGATCAGCTTGAAGGTAAGGAAAAGCAAGTAATGATCAGATACCACAAGTTCCATACTTTGGGAGAGGGAATGGGGCCCACTTATTGATGATGTTTTGTGTGATATACCTCATGTCTTGACTTTCTAGAGGTCAACTCTCGCCAGAAGGTTAAACCAAGAGAAACCAACATCCTCTTTAATCTCCACAAGATCGAGGTGGATCTTGACTTGGTTGCAAACTTACTTCTCCTGACCATCAATCACTTGCCCCTTTCTCCTCCATCTATAAGAAAGAACCTCCACCATATTCAATTCCTAAGAGAGAATCACCTTGAGGGACAGAGATTCCAATGGGTGCGAAGTGGAAATTCTTTCCGATCGATAGTAGGAACATACATGGAGATAAAGGAAAACTGGTGAGGACTCCCAAGAGAAGGAGCAGCCCACTGCTCGCACTGGTCTACTAGGGTATCTACACTTCTTGTGTACTCATGTTGATAGTCGAGCCTCCATTTTCCCTAGGGTGCACAATGGAGAGCTAGAGATGGAACCACAAAATACATTTAAGTCTCTTTCGTAGTTCCTCCCAATTAATTTTGATCTCTTAAAATATCTTCTTTGCCACAACCTGAGATCCCCTTTAAAAGTCCTCTAAAAAGAATCCTTCCACATAGCTTTTAAATATGCACACTAGCCCCCACAAACCACGCTTAAAAGCCCCACGATCATCACGCTAAGAACCTTAGTTGTGAAAAGCCTCCAAAAATTGATTAAAAAATAAGAGGAACCGGAAGATTACCTCAACCGCTTCTCTTCTTTTTCTAAGCAACTCGTTCTCGTTTCTTCTTCTTGTTTTTTTGTTTCTTCTTTTTTCGCAGCGAATTCGTTAGGCAAGCTAAGGTTATATTATTTTAATTAAACAATTATCTGCGAAGCTTCCTTAATACTCAAGTGGTCCACGTGGCCATGGTCTATCGCGCAACCACGATAGACACCTGCTCGTGATGGACAACAGCTCCACCTGCGATGAGTAACTGCTCTACCTGCGATGGACACAACTGACAGATGCAACACACCAGCAGCTGCGACACCCTCCAATTCCTCCGCCCTGGAAGGACAATTGCCTGTGATCGATGACGATCGGCGATAGATACAAGACGACGGACACCACTTGATGACAGACAGTACTTAGTGACGACGAACACTCGGCCACGACAGATACACGCGAGTGTGATTGTGCGCTTTGGCACATGTAAGTCCCGTGTGTCAGTTACACGTGCGGTCGAATGTCTTGATAATACATGTGGCATGTGCGAATATCTACAAGACTCATGTATGTATCGATGCCTAGTTGCAAGATAGAATTGAAACATAATCACGCATAGTAAGAATAGGGATTGTATCACAACATAGTTTCGGTTCTCTTTATATGCTCACAAAGAATAGGCGCTATACGAAGAATACGAAATGAAAGAAACCCTGGATGCTAGGAGTGAATGTAAATGATGTGACGGAGAAGGAAATACAGTCCTGACGGCTCCAAAATGAAAAAGAGTATCAAAATGTCAGTAAACATACAGTCAAGGGGAGCCATGAGATGGTCAACTGTCGATTATGTCATCCATGTTATGGAAGGCCCAACATGTGTCTTTGTCTACAAACAAGCATTAATCAATTATTCCATCTTTTGTCTTATAGGCAACAGCGTTGGCTGCCATTCAAACTTCGAATCCGCAGGCATCGTCCAAGACTCTATTTTTAGTTAAGCTGCTCAAAGTTTACTCTCAGACGAGACAATGTCCACGGAATCCGATATTTGTATGCACGTGTTTCCCCCACCGCCTTACGTCATTCAGTATTTGTTGTCATTGTGCATCTGAGTCCTGACGACATGGTATGTATGAAGTTGACTGTGAAGAATGGAGTCCTTTATTTATCGAGACAGTTAAGGGCAGGGAATCTGTGAGCGCATGGTAACGTCAGTTTGTTTCATACGTGTTAATTATAGTTTTGCTTAGGAAACCAAAACTATCAATAATTTACTTTCTCATGTAACCTGCATATCAAAGTACCTGGCCCTGTCCATGCATCTGATTTTCGCTTTCATGTAGTAAACTCAAAGCTTTTCTGTCAAGCGCATCAAAATGCGTTTATTCCACCCACACAGAAGTACTGGTGTGGGGTTTGAATTCACCATTCCTATGCGAATGTAGCCTTCACAAATTTTCCTTGTCCGTTTTCACCAGCATTGAGATGCGAGCAAAAGCAGACAATCATACATGCATCCACACGTGCAGACACACTTGACGAGTTTGCTGGGACATGAAATCTCCATAGCACGGAGTTCAGCCAATGGAAGCAATGACAGAATGAGCTTTGGTTTTGATTCTTATATTGTACATGACCGTTTATGATGGATTTTGTGTCTATTAAGAGAGCTATGAGACAATTAAACACATCGTTCTTTGTATCTCCTTCTTTTCTCTTGTATTCTCTACCTTAATTATATAATTGGAATTGCTTAAACAAAATAGCACTCCGTTTGTCTCTGTTTTTCTCTTTGTAAATTTTCATATCATCACCCTAAGCCATTACCTCTATTACGAATCATAATTGTGGTATAAAAGAAAGTTTAGAGTTCTTGCGACCTAGAACTTCAAAGGGCATGTACTAGGGTTTCACCTCCGTCATCTCTTGCTCTCTATTTAAAAATTGGAAGAGCCTTCCCTCAGCCTTTTGTACATCTCTATGTCTACCTCATCAAGAGGCTGAGTGACCCTCATCTATGTTGCCTCTTCTAGGGTGTTATGGTGCTCCATGCTATTCTTTGAAAATGTTTCTTGAGCAACAATCTGACTAAAATATTGCCCCACTTAGATAGATCCTTATTTGAAAACAATTGTTCTCCTCCTCCCTTGTGGTTCAATCAAATCTTTTGCAACTATTTGACAAACATCAAAAGAGGAAGTTGGAGTCAGGTATGACTTGCGCCATTAAAAATATTGTATCCACTTTTCATGATAAGAATGTACATTTGGATGATAGGTATTGTGTTGAAGATGAAGACTCTTTTCCATTTACAAAGGCTAACTCTAAAACTCAATGTGGTAGCAATAGTGATTCTCACAAGAACGTTTTAGGAGAATCGTAACACACATAGATAGGAGCTATTGAATGACTTGAAGAGGAAGGAATTACAAAACCAAAGAGTTATCTGCAGTATTGAACTCATCTATGATCATTGAGAAATACGTGCAATGGTTGATCAATCCTTCTACATATTGGAATACATTCTTATTGTTTTTGAAAATCATTGAAAAAGACTATACAAAAGAATCTGATGGGACTTACTTCTGTCCTAGCCTCTAAATAACAAAAATTAAAAAAATGTACTACAAACTTTATTGAATCAAAGATTGCTACTAAGTTAGATAATATCAATGATTTTTTTCAATTTCAAATGATTATTTTAGGTACAAATGTTTCACCCAAAATCGTGTGCAAAAAACAAAAAGACAAAACAATGATTGTGTAGTAATTCTCATTGTATATGTGTATTGTTTCTCATTTATACAATGAGAAAAACTATCTCGTGTTCAGATTAATCAACTTCAAGACCTGAATGTTCAGATTAGCAAGGAGGACCTTCTACATCATATGAGTGTCATTAAGTCTACCATGAGTTTCAGGCAAGCTCGGTTGATAGACCTATCAAAATACTTTTTAAATTGTTAAAAAAGAGAAGGGTTAAATCTTTTATTCAAACACTAAGAAATAAGTTGTTTCATCGCTAGTAATAAAAAAATAAGTGTTCTCATGGCTAGTACAAAAAAAAAAAGAAAAAATAAACTTCATATTGGATAAAGAACCATGTACGACTATATTCTCTTCTAAGGCCCTCATTGATAATTCCAAAATATCTATTATTAACTACAAGTGAATCCTTCTTAAATTTCCAACTTACAGGACCTTCCCCTTCAATTTTCAACTTCTAATGGTGCTTCCATGTTGATTTTCAAGCACTTCAATCAACAAGGTCTAATAATTGTTTCTTGAGTAGTATGTGATCTTTATCTCGTAAAGCTTAACTCTTTGTTGAACATACTAACGACTGATGCATGTTAAATCTTCCTTCAATAAAATTCTTCCTAAATCTTTGAATTTATTTATTTAGCCAGTGGCCAAAAATAAATCATTAGAAAATAGAATATGTTATACTCAAAACGTGGAATATTTATTCTTTTTTTCCAAAAGGTTCAGAAGAAGAACAAGATGAATGGGTAAATTCAGAAGAAACATTCTCAGTTGGTATAGGATACAACCTTATGTGTCCTCCAATGTATTTGCTTCCTAGGATGATATTTATATTTTGTGTTTTCCCCCCACCATTGTTTTATATCTCTCTTGATGGGTAATGACATCAGCTCTAAAGTGGGCAAAGTTTCTTCGGAAACTATTGCAAACTTAGAAAGAATAATTGCTTAGTTATTAGTAACATCTACAAAATGTCAAGCTTATAAGTGCTTTATCGCTCTTATGTTTTCTAACGTTTGGGGGAATTCAATTCTTTGAAGAATAATGTTTTTGCGGATTTGAACCCCTTCCCCCAAAACATGCTACCAATTGGAAGCACTTAATTTAAAAAATTCTTGAAGTCTAAGTTGTTAAGTTATAGGTGTCTCCAAATTTATCTTGATGGGATTGGTGACTCTAGTTTTCTTGCATGATTTTATATAGATTGTACATTAGTCTTATTTTTTTGAACACAAAGTTCATGTGAGAATTACCACTTATTCAAATTTGACATTATATGTTATGGAAACTTGGTGAACAATGGAAAAAGCATGGAAATAAAAACCATTACTTATGGAAAATTGGTGGATAATGCAAAAGAGATGGAGGGATAAAACATTATCTAGTTTCATAAAGCACACTGAACACGGATGAAAGGATTTGTGCAAAAATCAGGCATTTGGAATACTATGCCTTAATCTCTTCAGTAGGTGGATTATTTTACTTTGCGAAACTTAGACTAAAGCCTTAGCTCAAACTAAAGCTGAGGTACCTTGATAATTGACTTGTCTTTGGTACTTCCAAATGTCACACAAGAAGTGTTCCTTAATGTTTTGAAATTATTCGTAAGAGATTATGGGCTGCTTAAAAGACCCCAATATTTGGGGCAATTATCAACAAGAGGTTAATGGCTTGAAGGGATGCCCAGATGAGGAGTACATAGCTCACATAAAGAGATCCCAACCTGCACCAAGGGAGCGTGCACCACCATTGGCAGATGAGCCAAGAGACATGGCTAACCTTGATTTGATTATCGGAATAAAATGCTCAATGTTTTTGTTATTTATGCTTAGCTTTATCCACATTCTACTAATTTGTGTTGGAGTGGTGTGTGGTTTCCCTTACATTTATCAAGTGATATGATATTCTATAATTTGAGCCTTGAAAAGACTATTTTATTTTTGCATGTCGAGTTACTCAAGTAGTAAATAACAATGAGAACACATATCTCTCTGTCTAGAGTGCCAAGCACTATATCAAGAGGTTGTATTTTTATTTCTGGCACTATTGCCACTAATTTCTGAAATTGGAAGCTCTCACAGGAGGTACTGAATCATAGATAGCTTTCATGATGATTCTGATGCATCAAAATGGCAGTTTTTCATGGTACTAATTAAACAAGAAACAATGTGGAGTCCACTATGGGATACGAAAATGATCGTTTCTGCAAATAAAAAAGAGAACATGTCTTTGCTCTCTGACTCCGTGGTATCTATATATATCGCTCTCTCTTTCTCTGTCTCTCTCTCTCTCTCTCTCTCTCTCTCTCTCTCTATATATATATATATATATATATATATATATATATATATATATATATATATATATATATATATATATTTCTATGATTTCAACTGTCTGGGAAGACATAACAGGAAGCGACGGCCTGAAACAATAAAGCTAAGACATGAAATTAAAAACATTCCACCAGTCCAATCATGCAAATTACAAAACTAACCAAATTGCAAAACGCTTATTTTTCTTACTCTGTCAACTTGTCCACATATATTAATTCACTCACTTCTTGGTCTGGCTTAAATACTTAACCATGTATATTCGTATCTGCATCTGAAGGCTTTTGTACCTTCATTAATGAACGTGTGTATAAAATTGTACTTTCAGTAGGCGTTAAGTTAAAGAACTCCACCGGTCCAAATCATTCAAATTGCAAAACTAAGAAAATTGCAAAAAAAGTTTATTTCTCTTACTCCTTCAGCTTGTCCACATATATCAATTCATTCGCTTCTTGGTCTGGCTTAAATACTGAACCATGTCTCCACGTATCTGCATCTCAAGGCCTTTGTACTTTCATTAGTGAACGTACGTATAAAATTTTATACTTTATCTGTCTTGCTCGTGCATGTTCCAGTATCTGTAGCTTCATCTCCGAACATGTGTATGTTACTTGGCCGCGCAGGCTTCCGTATTCCACACTACGAGAAGCTTCTCTTTATCAATAATGTATTGAAATCGCGAAAAGTATTGAATGTATTGAAATCGCGAAAAGTAGCGGATGAGCATGTGCAGTTGACTGGGGAAAGAAAGGAGTCCTTATATAATTTTTCTCCGGTTGTCGCAGCTTTTGCCTTAACGTCGAAACAGTACAAATGCATTATCTACGATACAAATGGTACGATCTCATTGAAAGGATGCAATGTTTTTTAATTGTATCCCCTTTCTCTTCGTATGCCGTTTTCTCTTCGTATCGCCCTCAAACTTCTTATTCAATCATCTATAGAGTTGAATAATATCTTTACCCTTCTACAATAACTTAAGAGTTGATATTGCCTATCCTTTTGTGCCACAAATTATTTTGTACTTTCTGTTATCTTTCATATAAGAATATGTGATGAACTAATTTCGACTGAAGAGTTAAACGTATTCCTTGGTTCCTTACATTTTATATCTACTTTTGAGCCCTACTTAGAATTCTGCAAAAATCATTATTTTCCATTGAACTTCACTTGATAAGCTTTGTCCACGCATTTCCCCATAGGGAACATGTTCTTGATAATGGTGTTTGTAACATTTCATGATAAGAATGTACATTTGGATGATAGGTATTGTGTTGAAGATGAAGACCCTTTTCCATCTACAATGGCTAACTCTAAAACTCAATGTGGTAGCAATAGTGATTCTCACAAGAACTTCTTAGGAGAATCGTAACACACATAGATAGGAGCTATTGAATGACTTGAAGACGAAGGAATTACAAAACCAAATGATTATGTGTCAGTATTGACTTCATCTATGATCATTGAGGAATAAGTGTAATGGTTGATGAATCCTTCTACATATTGGACCACATTCTTATTGTTTTTGAAAATAATTGAAAAAGACTATATAGAAAAATCTGATGGGACTTACTTATGTTCTAGCCTCTTAATAACCAAAATTAAAAAGCTGTACTACAAACTTTATTGAATCAAAGATTTCTACTGAGTTAGATGATATCAATGATTTTTTTCAATTATATTGAAATGATTATTTTAGGTATAAACGTTTCACCCAAAATCGTGTGCAAAAAACAAAAATACAAAATAATGATTGTGTATTATTCTCATTGTATATGTGTATTGTTTCTCATTTATACAATGAGAAAAACTATCTCGTGTTCAGATAAAAGTTAGGATATATTTGTCATTCTAGTTAAAGTGTAGCACATATAGAAGCTTTTCAATGTCGAACTATTGTGAATTGGAGATATTGTACGTTATATTTTAATTCCATGTAGGAATCCCTTTCTTCCCTTTGTTCTTTCATGTTTCCACTCCAAGTTTTGAGAGCCAGATCCTTCATCCTTGTATGACGTACTTATATTTTTTTTTCTTATTCATGTTATGATTTGTGCTTATTTCAATTTTACTTTATGCTTCCCTAATTGCTTTAACAATTTCTGAATTGTTGGGTTCAAACTCTTAACCATTTATTAGAGACAAATATTTAAGTGATTAGTAGTATTTAAATGTAGCTATTTAGTCATATCCTAGTGCATGAAGGATCGGGAAACCCTAATGATGCTTCCCATTCCGTCACATACATTGGAACATTTTTAGCTAGTAATTATTTTAGAAAATTCAAGGACGTATTCAAGTCGATAAATTACTGAATACATACTTAATATGAAGCGATTAGTAAATGTTTCGACTTCATAGGTAGACACATACATGATGATGATATTGTGGCCACTACTCTTATTTTTTTGAGAGATTATGCAGCAAATTACCACTTTTGTGTTTGCTATGGAGAATCAAAAATAGTCTATATAAAAATAGAATAGAAAAATCTCTATAGTGTGTAGATTCTTAGATGGAAGTTTTGAATTGATATAATCTCAAAAGAAATGATGCAATGATATTTTTTTTTGGAAAAACATTTGTCTTTGATATTTTAAAATTTGATGTATACTTGAATATATATGCTATATGCAAATTTCGTAGTGTGATTATAATGTATGTTTGCTCTATCTAACTAAACAACTGTCTTATTAAACATCACGAAAGATATTTTTGCAATCATCGTGTATGAAGTAGGGCATGAATCAATTGTAAATCAGGTGTTGCTAGTTATCTTTATATGGGAATTCTAATTATTGAGCGAATTTAAGAATCCAATCCATGTGTTTCTCTAAATGTTCTCTTTACATCCAAATACTACATGCGCTTAACTATTGGTGGTCATAAACAAGATTTTCTTCCGAAACGCATTGGATTCAATTGTTTTTTGTTGTAAGTTCATCTTTTCTGCAAGTGTGGATTGCGTTACCCTACTACAATCAATCAAATGTATCATCTAGTAAGGCATTTTATTGACTTATGTAAGTTTTGTATGAGGATAAAATTGATTTGATATTTGATGTCGATATAGGTGAAGCACATATTAATGATTAAGGATACATTGATGAGGTAAATGTTGTGCCATTTTTTTTTTTTTTTATGGATACTAAGTGAGGTCGCCAAGAAATCAATATGATATTCGTTCTATAAAAGTAACTTTCAATTTGTTCATAAACTGGTTTAGTCGTATTTCCTTTTCACAAACTATTTGATTTTCCAAAAGTATCAATCATATCCTTGAACTCTTAAATCTGATACTATTGATTTATTGTCTTACAAACATAGGTTTTAAACGCCACATATTGCTAGAGTTTAATGCAAACAATTTATCACGAAAACTGATTGGCATTCCACTCTAGAATTGGGTAGAACACACACCAATCACACGGTTATTCACATTTACCTCACAAAATCAAGGTAAACAAGAACCATCTTTTCAAATACCTTCATTTTAAGACACGCCTTTACCAACCTACCAAGTTTTGGGGAGATGTTTTAAGGAACTCCATTACTAAAAAAACTTGAGCCTTGAAGATGTGTGCTATTGAGCATATATTAGGTTGAAATTTGGAATTGTTTTGCCAGTCTTATATAGATATGTCAAATACCCCTATCCTTAGAAGGAGATTAAAATTTTATTTAAGAAATTTAATTCAATGATTCTCCACAAAGTCCTTGAGTAATGGCTCTCATTGAGATATCTTGTATCCTTCTATTGAGGATGAAACTTAGTAAATTCATTATATGAGTTTTAGATATTTGAAAGAAATTAGAACTAAATAGATGGATCTTTTGATAAAAGAGGGATCTATGATATATTTCAAAGGACTTTATATGAGCTTTCCGTAAATTCTTTGATGGACATCAATAGTAAATATTTAATTTTATTATCATCAAGCGAACTCGACCTTGTACAAGATATTATTCTAGGTTAGGAATACTATTGAACTTTTGGATAAGATGCATCACATCCAAGAGAAATTGTAAAATCATTTATTGAATCTTGGTGATTCCTAAGATGCATTTTTTTTCAAAGACATTGCTCAAAATGCTTCACAAGTGAGAGGGGAGAATGTAAAGTAAGCATTGAGGGGCTTCACCAACCCATCATAGTTTTCAAGTGAAGGAACTTATGAGAAAATTCTATACATGTTAACAAAACATCAATGATAGGTAGTTGATCTTATTAATAAATGACTTACTTGATGAAGTCTTTAACCTTCTTTGAAATAGAATGCTTTTAATTCCATCAAGGACTCTAAAGATTTTGGATCCAATTGTGATCCTTAGTTTCATATTGGTGAGCCAATATGCAACAATATTTGTGAACTTTAGTTGTGCACTATACGAGAGTAAGCATAAAAACACTTACACTCTTCATGATTGCACATAAAGCATCTTTACTCCACCTCATTCAAGATAAAAGAAAAATTGACAAACGTAATTTTCTACTTATGGATTTTTAGTATTTTAAAATATATTAATCTTTAGGAAAGTTCTTTTTGGCCCCATGATGCTATTCAACAACGCATAGGAGCCTAACATCGAACATAACAAAACCCGTAGTCTCACAATAGATCACTTGAACGAGTACAAGCAATATGTATACATTGTAAAGTATATTGAGATTGGTTTTAGCAACCATGTGAGCTAAAAAAAGGAATGGCCTTCATATTTGAAATTTGAAATGTAAAGAGGAAATATGGAGATAGAACATAAAACTCCATATAGAATTGCACACGTTGAATCTGTAATGCTTGATGTATCTCAAACATGTATGTTGTAAACACCATTATCAAGAACATGTTATCAAGTGAAGTTCAATGGAAAATAATGATTTTTGCAGAATTCTAATTAGGGCTAAAAAGTAGATTTTAAATGTAAGGATACAAAATGATTTGAGGGAAAGATTCCATTAGATCAGAGCTCACCATTGGACAATGCATACTACACGTAAGAGGGGGCGATACCTTATCTTTTCGATAGCTAAAAACGGCATACGAAGAGAAAGGGGATACAATTTGAGAACATTGCAACCTTTCAATTAGCTCGTACCATTTATAGAAATAGATGCTCATCCACTACTTTTCGCGCTTTCAATACATTCACTGCACACACACAGACACACATACGGAAGCATGCGCGGGCAAGTAAGATAAAGCAGAATTGCATACACATGTTCGGAACTGAAGCTACAGATACTGAAACATGCACGAGCAAGCCAGACCAAGAAGTGAATGAATTGATATATGTGGATAAGTTCGGAGAGTAAGAGAAATAAACGAATTCATAACAAATGAGAACAAAGATATGTTCTCTTTTTTATTTGAGAATAAATACACGAAATGTTGCAAAAGGAAAGATCATTTTCATATCCCACAGAGGAAAACATTGTTTCTTGTTCAATTACTACCAAAAAAAGTTGCCATTTTGAGGCATCAGATTCATGAAGTAGCTACGTAAATTATATTGAATGTCGGAAAAGGCTATCTAATGATTGAGTATCTCCTATCAGAGCTTCCAATTCCCAAAAGTAGTGGCAAAAGTCCCAAAAACAAAAATACAACCTCTTGATATACTGCTTGACACTCTAGACGGAGAAATATATGTTCTCATTGTTATTTACAACTTGAGTAACTTGAACTCGAAAAATAAAATAGTCTTTTCAAGGCTCAACATATATAACACCACATCACTTGATACTAGTAGATACATTATGACGAGCTTTTGTGCATACCTCTATTCTAGCTCACAAACTTGTTCCAATTACAACCTTAAGAATATGACCTTAATCAACCATAAATATAAAGGATCCCACACACCAATCATATAATTGCTTGGTCTCATGCATAACATCATCTTCAGGGACTTGAGAAGTCTTCAAAGGCTTTTGTTGCTCTAGAACTGGCTCCTCAAGGTCAACCATGTCTCCTGGATCATCTACCAATGGTGGCACAGGCTCCCTTGACAAACCTTCATTTGAAGACACACCGTTTCCAACCTACCAAGTTATGGGGAGATATTTTAAGGAACTCCAGTACTAAAAAAACTTGAGCCTTGAAGATGTGTGCTATTGAGCATATATTGGGTTGAAATTTGGAATTTTTTCCCCAATCTTATATAGATAAGTCAAATACCCGTATCCTTAGAAGGGGATTAAAAGTTTATTTGAGAAATTCAATTCAATGATTCTCCACAAAGTCCTTGAGTAATGGCTCTCATTGAGATATCTTGTATCCTTCTATTGAGGATGAAACGTAGTAAATTCATTATATGAATTTCAAATATTTGAGAGAAATTGGAACTAAATAGATGGATCTTTGGATAAAAGAGGGATCTTTGATATATTTCAATGGACTTTATTTGAGCTTTCCGTAAATTGTTTGATGGAGATCAATAGTAAATATTTAATTTTATTATGATCAAGCGAACTTGACCTTGTACAAGAGATTATTCTAGGTTAGGACTACTATTGAACTTTTGGATAAGATGCATCACATCAAAGAGAAATTGGAAAATCTTCATTTATTGAATCTTGGTTATTGTTTAGATGCATTTTTATTCAAAAACATTCATCAAAATGCTTCACAAGTGAGAGGGGAGAATGTAACTTAAGCATTGAGGGGCTTCACCAACCCATCATAGTTTTCAAGTGAAGGAACTTATGAGAAAATTTTATCTATGTTATCACAACATCAATGATAGGTAGTTGATCTTATTAATGCATGACTTGCTTGATGAAGTCTTTAACCTTCTTTGAAACAGAATGCTTTTAATTCTATCAATGAATCTAAAGATTTTGGATCCAATTGTGATCCTTAGTTTCATATTGGTGAGCCAATATGCCCCAATATTTGTGAACTTTAGTTGTGCGTTGTACGAGAGTAAGCATAAAAACACTTACACTATTCATGATTGCACATAAAGCATCTTTATTCCACCTCATTCAAGATAAAAGAAAATCTTGACAAACATAATTTTCTACTTATAGATTTCTAGTATTTTACAATATATTAATCTTTAGGAAAGTTCTTTTTGGCCCCATGATGTTATTCAACAACTCATAGGAGCCTAACATGGTTGTGATTTTGAACTTTTCTAGAGCTTAATTTATTCTATAGTTATTTGAGCTCGTGTAAGGAAACAAGAACACCTATACAAAAGGAGGGTGAAGCCATTACTAGGCTCCTAAACCAATGCACTTTTTAAACTAAGGATTTGCACCTAACCTTGAGAACCTTAGCACTCTGATAGCATGCACGATTATGCAAGAGAGATGAATCCAATAGAATAGATGAGTATAGGTACATGATGTTTAAAGTGTTTTTACTAATAACAAAGACAATAGTCATCGCATTGTCCACCCACATGCTCTCAAGATAAAGCCTCAATGGTAGCTAGATGACTCTATATGGGATATTAAAAGGACGCGTTATGTTGGGTCAACATAACATCTCAACGAGTATAGAAATACTTTGTAAATAAAATAATGATTTATATACCCCACATAAACACATTTACTTATCAAGTAAATTTTTTGACGTTGATTAAAATGCTAACTGACTTTTTATCTTTGGGGCATGTAAATCATGAAATAAAATATATGGGATCCTTCGAACAAATAAATCATGTACAGCTAGAATTAAGACATATATAATACCACATCACGTGATACTAGTAGATACATTATGAGGAGCTTTCTGCATACCTCTATTCTAGCTCACAAACTTGTTCCAATTACAACCTTAAGAATATGATACATATATAATACCACATATATAATACATATATATATTTCAAGGCTCAACATATATCATACCACATCACTTGATACGAGTAGATACATTATGAGGAGCTTTTCTGCATACGTCTATTCTAGCTCACAAACTTGTTCCAATTACAACCTTAAGAAAAACTTGAGCATTATATTCCAATAATCAGATCATTACAAAAGTATTTGCTTAAAAATTTCAACAGCCCTTCTACAATAGAAACTCATGATATAATTGCTTGGTCTCATGCATAACATCATCTTCAAGGACTTGAGAAGTCTTCAAAGGCTTTTGTTGCTCTAGAACTGGCTCTTCAAGGTCAACATTGTCTCCTGGATCATCCACCAATGGTGGCACAGGCTCCCTTGATGCAAGCTCGAGTCTCTTTGTGTGAGATATGTGCTTCTTCCCAACCTCCTGCTCCTCATCTAGGCATTCATTCAGGCCATTAATCGGCATCCTAATGAAGCTGACTTGGGCTTCATCGTTCTCTACAACTATGCACTGATTGAACATTTTGAGTGCACAGGTGAGTGTCAACCCTGAAAACAAACAAATCAATTAAAGGTGATGGCAAAATAGTGCCAATGAGAAACATTGAAACTAGAAGTACTTGTGCTAGAGAATAAGTCCAAGATCCATCATCATCATTAGAGAACAACAAGATTAACCTCATTATATGCTTTTTGGGCTTTTGATAAGGATTAATCAATGTCTTGTCCCTTGCCACATGATGAACATTTTGAGTGAGTGTCAACCCTAAAAACAATTAACTCGATTAGAGGTGATGGGAAAATAGTGCCAATGAGCAACATTGAAATTAGAAGTACTTGTGCGAGAGAATAAGTCATAGATCCAATCATCATCATTAGAGAACAATTGGATTAACCTCATTATAAGCTTTTTGGGCTTTTGATAAGGATTAATCAATGTCTTCTCCTCTGCCACATGATGAAGTTTCTTTGTAACTACATGGAGCATTAGCACATTTGAAATTTTGTTCTCACTACAATGTTTCCTAACCCTTCTTTTACTAACTTCATCATAGTATCCAACCGTAAGGCACTCGGTCACACTAACGAATCTATGTCCTGGGGTGTGATTTACATTTGTCTTTACCCTGCAAATTTAAAATTATAAGTACAATGTGACGTGAAATTCAACATAGAGACAAAAAACAAAGACAGTACTATGTAACACACTTGACAACATGAGACCTTGAATTTAATGTTGTTGAGATAGAGATGGGTTGGTCCTTGCTATGAAAACGATCCTCTAGAGTGGAGACATGGTTAATTCAGCAAAATCTATCACCATCTTTCATATTTGTGGGTGCTGGAAGGGATCATCATTATTAATAGAACCACTCATTTTAAAGCCATATGGGATAGCTACTACCCTAGGTACTAATGTACATATGTTATTTGCATCATCACTATAGACATTGTAATAAAATGGCCTTAAAGGGTCATGGGGTTTTAAAAAGAACTTTAGTGTAGAGGACTCATCCTCAAACTCCATCTCCTTTGCCTTTATTCTAGACTTCTCATGCCTTGACCTTTATTCTAGACTTCGTATGCCTTGACCTTATCTTTTCGATAGCTAAAAACGGCATATGAAGAGAAAGGGGATACGATTTGAAAACATTGCAACTTTTCAATTAGCTCGTATCGTTTATAGAAATACATGCTCATCCACTACTTTTCGCGCTTTCAATACATTCAGTGACTTCCTAGAAATATATTGTCGTAGTCTGGAATGCACGCAAAAACGCGTTCACACATACACACACACACATGTTCGGAAGTAAGATAAAGCAGAATTCCATACACATGTTCGGAAATGAAGCTACAGATACTGAAACATGCACGAGCACGTCAATAAAGTACAATTTTATACATACAATCACGTGTTATGAGGCTTGCCATGGTCACAAGCATTCGTTGCTCATTTGCATGTTTCTATTTTCTTGGCACATGCAAAATCGGACACTAAGGGTGTGAAATGTAATATTCCTAGGTATACTTCTAAGACTATAAGAATATAGGCTATCCTCTATATCACCCAGAAGATAAACATGTCTTGGTTACATGAAGTGAGTCGATATCTACTGTCACCTTTCAAGAAGAGTCCAATGATTTCAAGGAATGTGTGTGACACCTTATTTCCTCTTTTCATTGGTGAGCAGTCAACGTATCTGATAGTGAGAAAATTCAATCCATTTTGAATGGGAACATTCAGGATCTACTCACATGTAAGAGAGTAAATCTTGATTAGGAAACGTCTGCGCCAAAATGGTTGGTGCATGTTATTAAATATTAGATGTGAAACATTAGAGAAGGCATGAGAGTCTAGGGAGCTTCACATCATGGAAGAGTCATCTACTAGGAGTGGTAAATGGGAGATAAGGGTGGTGAACCCTCTTGAAGGAGGAAAGAGAAGAAAAAAAAACGCAAAGGCGTTTCCAAATCATAAGGAGAGTACTAAATCATAAGATCGAACCCCTTGAAGGAGGAAATATAAGGAGAGTACAATGTCAAGGCCCTTTCAAACCACATTTAGATCAGAGCTCACCATTGCATATTACACGCAAGAGGGCGATAGCTTATCTTTTCGATAGCTAAAAGCGGCATACGAAGAGAAAGGGGATACACTTTTAAAACATTGCATCCTTCCAATGACCTCGTACCATTTGTATCGTAGATAATGCATTTCTAGTGTTTCGAAGTTAACAAAATTTATATAAGGATTCCTTTCTGTCCCCAGTGAACTGCACATGCTCATCCGCTACTTTTCGCGATTTCAATACATTCAGTGGCCCTCTCTACAACATCTAGGACACTCCGATAAAGAGAAGCTTATTACTGATAACCCATTGACTTCCTAGAAATACATTCTCGTAGAGTGGAATGCGCGAAAAAAAAACACACACACACACACACGGAAGCATGCGCGGGCAAGTAAGATAAAGCAGAATTCCATACACATGTTGGGAGGTGAACCTTCAGATACTGGAACATGCACGAGCAAGTCAGATAAAGTACAATATTATTTCACTAATGAAAGTACGAAAGCCTTCAGATGCAGATACGTGGAGACATGCTTCAGTATTTAAGCCACACCAAGAAGCGAATGAATTGATATATGTGCACAAGCTGAAAGAGTAAGAGAAATAAACTTTTTGCAATTTTGTTTGTGAGAAATGAGAAACTATATAATAAATCAACTCAAATAGAGTTGCGAAGGATGTGGCTTCATTAGATATCAATTCATGTGACTTGAAACAAATATTGACTCACAATAAATTGGAATTTATACAACTTATATGAATCAAATTATATGAAATGAGAAGAACTAGCAAAGTTCTCTTGTTCCATGCTCTCATGGCACTATATATATTCTTGACAGAGTCTCCTTTGTTCTACTGAGAATGGTCATCAAAACCCAATGATCAATCAACAAGTATCTAGGGCATAGCTAGCACATGGTGATCACACCATCTCAAAAAAAGTATCATAAAAACCTGTGGCAAATCTTTTCCTTTCAACAACATCTCCTCCATAAGCAATTTCCAACAGCAGTAGATTAAAGATTAATTTTAATTATTTTTTACTTACACAAAATCAATGAAATTTTTTACATTTTTGTATCTTGTTGCAAGCTTTCATTAGGCACAAAAAGCACTTAATTTTGGATATTTTGCTAGAGTTTTATAACCATTGTACAGGAAGGGTCGAACACTTGATGGCCAACTCTGAAAATGTATAGGGTCATCTTCTTGAAGCCCTTAGACTGATCAAACAAATATAGAGGACTTTATCTACAGGGTTGAATTTCGTTTTCTTTGTGCCCAAATCTAGAGGACTTTATCTAGTTTGATCTCACAAGATTTCAATTCAAAATGCAATCAAATACTCATTCAAATGTATCATTCTATCTCTGCTACACCTGTGCTTAGGTGAGCCTAGAAACATTGCTACTGCACTTTTATAATATCTTCTAACTATGAAGATTTATCTACAAAATCCTTGAATTTTGGGAATTTTGGGTATATCATAGGATCTATACTCGAGTATCTTCTCCAGCAAAAATGTTTGAAATTGAAGTTTCCAATATGAAAATATCATGTGCTCATCAGACAAATGCACTAGTCTTTGAAAATTCTTGTGAGAGATTGGTCTAATAGATTAGTTCATTTGACCTACCAATTGATCATGTGCTCATCAGACAAATGTACCACTCTTCGGAAAATCCTCGTGAGAGATTGGTCTACGAAGAATAGCTCATTTGACCTGCCAATTCATATCCACTTTCTTTCAAATTTAATGGCATATAGCTACTACTAATTACTTGTATTGATATAAGGTTCATAGTAATTGGACATTTTCATCTTTCACAATGATCAAAATACTAAGCCTCTATAACTGTAATTTTTAAAAAATTTGCAAAGGATAGCTTTTACTCTTTTCTTTATAGCTCCTAAATGGAGACATCTTGAAATTTTGCACACACCATCCGGAGGTGTCTATCTAATGTTACAAACAAAAATCATTCCATTGGACTAAAGGAGCTAAGAGAAGCAATCATCTCTAAGTGATATGGTCTTTGATCATTTCATAAATTCTAGAGGTTGCACTTTGATGTCCAGAGATTATGTGACCTATCAAATGATCTCTAAGAATAATGAAACTTGGTATGCACAAATTGCATCTATTAAGATTTCATATAAAACAATAATCATTCCATTTGGATCTCCCAATGAAGAGTAATGCCCTTTTTACTAGGCCTATGTCACTTGTTTTAGGCCTCTACCTCTATTAACAACACATTTAGTAGAGAGGTCATTTGGCCTATCTAAAAGTCTCCAAATTATTTAAAAATTGGTTAGCTTAAAGAAACGCTTAGGAGCTAATTCCTCTCAAAATTTCAATAAATCTGGGAATTCTCTCAAAGAGTAGCATCCAAATCTCTATGAGGCTGCTACCTCACTAACTATTTGCTCAATCATTTTTTTATTAAATGGAAAAATGATGAGACATGTTAATCCTTATGATTATACAGACTCATTCATTCTCTTGGATGCATTATGCCATGGAGACGTATCCATGCATATAATGATCATCTACATTAATGGAAACCAATAAATAATCCAAATCGTCTCGTTGAAATATCAACTCTTTACATAGTATCCACCTTTTAGTGAAAATGAATATCTATGGATATCATTCTAATTATTGTGCTTCTTGCACATTCATTAACCTCATCACAAAAAATCATATACAAGCACTTAATACTTGTATTGGTGATCATAATCATAGCACTCTTGTGCCGACTCGGGATAAAGTTCTATGTGAAGTACATAGACTCCCACAAAGAACAATTCATGTGCTCATGCATTACTAGATGAAAACACATCTTAGTTGTACTTGATGCATATACCTTGTCAATTATTTTTAAAGGCACAATTAGCCTACGCATGGTACCTTTATCACATACCTCATGCTCACCCTAACGCATCGTGGTGATACATAAAAGTGATCTCCTATAGACAGAAAAAATGCATCATGCACTTTAACTTTCTAGCAATCATATTGTCTATGTATGCATGTATCCACTCATGCATCTTCTTCTCTACTTCAAATTTATATTCTTTTAGTTATGCACACATAAAGTTTTCTCTCTCTCACAACACAACATCACTCTAGTTCTCACATGGCATATAACACCATGTGGCTACAAAACTTCTAGCAGCACTTCCCTAGGAAAATGAACCCTAAAAAAATAATAATAATAATAAGCATTACAATGATAGGCATCAGCCTTGTGGTTGGAAAAACACTTTATTTACTCCAAAAACCTGGAAATAAAAAAACATTTCCAAAATGTGGTGTTGGGTACTACACACCCTCATAACAAGATCTTTTCTTGCTCCAATACCTGCACAAAGATCTTGAAACACATAACAATAACTTGTGCATGCTTTATGAATGAACATAAATTAGTGTAACTTCATGTGCATAGATAAATTCATGTAAAAAACTAACTATTATGCACATTCCAATATTCGTTTCATAAAATTGGAAGAGCATACAATGCAAAACTATAAACTTTGATCCAAAAAGTATTCAAATGAATATATTTGAGAGCAAAAATATGACGCAAATGTATGAAAATAATCTCATTCTTATCCAAAATTGGATAAGAATGAGATTATAAAATTGGATAATATGATGCACATTCCAATGTTGGTTTCATAAAATCGGAAGAGCATACAATGCAAAACCATAAACTTTGATGCAAAAAGTATTCAAATGAATATATTTGAGAGTAAAAATATGATGCAAATGTATGAAAATAATCTCATTCTTATCCAAAATGATTCAAAACATGATTAAAAACTGCCACAGAGAAATCCCTTGAAGATTGTGTACCAAAACTTTTCAAATTTTTACCTCTCTTATTTACTTCCCTGTTTATTGATTATGAATTAATGAAATGAGAATATTACATTTATGATAGAATATCTATAGGGAGAAGATGAAGACCAATGATGTATATGTCTTTGACTATGTAATGAAAGATTTCAATTGTACATTGAAGCAAGTCTTTTGACCTAAGAAAAACCTTGAAACATATATTATTACATGTATAAAGCCCGTTGACTCTTTAACATTTCAAAAAAATATATGTTGGGGGGATTCTTGGACAAGAAGGGATTTGAGTGTTTGTAGGAAAAAAGCGAAAGACAAGAAGAAAGATACACACTATAAGCCTCTGTCGATTCCTAAGAAAACCCTTGAAACATATATTATTACATGTATAAAGCCTGTTGACTCTTTAACATTTCAAAAAAATATATGTTGGGGGGATTCTTGGACAAGAAGGGATTTGAGTGTTTGTAGGAGAAAAGAGAAAGAGAAGAAGAAAGATACACACTGGAAGCCTCTGTCGATTGATTATAATAAGTCAAATACAATGTTGAAGCACAATACAATCCAATGCTTCTGTGCAAAATCCCACAGAGTGCTCAATTACAAAATACCAAATACCCAAGGGACTTGTTGTGGACGGCCTCCTCTGCACCAAACCTCCACCTTTCTCCAAGCCTGCACTTGTGCACACCTTGCACAAAGCTTCCACTAAGGGGGAGGGATGGGTGCCTTCTGTCGGCAAGTGCACACTTCAATAAGACCTTGGGATATTGGGGGACTAGCTTAGCACTTCTCTCCACACTTCCTTGGTCACTCTTCATGCACACCTTGCACTTCACTTCTCTGCGTCACACACTATGTGTCTCTTTCACTTCTCTCTCTTGGCTTGCTTAGACTATGCTCTCTCTGCTTCATCTTAGAATAGTCCAAGAGTATTCCTTGCCTTGATTTGAGTGTCGATTCACATATGCTCCTAACTGCAAGAGTATCGTGGTGCTCACTTTGATGTCTCAAGATTGTCTTCACAAGTGGTAGCCAACGAATCCCTTGCAGTGACTTTAGCCTAAAACAAAAATTTTAATTGGGGGGCCATACTTTCACTTCTGCATACGCTACCGCTTCACATACCTTCACATTTTCCTTTTAAGTCTTCACTTTTGCACATAAGAGAGGGTCCACTTGAACCTTCCAAAACACTTTAAAAACACTTAACCTTAGGGAAATTAGAGAAATACCTATGCAACCTACAACCCACTTTCTCCAATTTACCCTTTGTGGACAATTAATTGTGCACTACCTGTGCACTTTGACACCTGCACTTTAGCCCTTGGACTTTGCACCTATTGACTTTGACCTTGACTTTGTTGATTTTGACAAGTTTGACTTTGATGGCGGTTGACTTTGATTTCGATTGACTTTGACCAATATGACTTTTATGGGCTCAATAGTTGCCCACCACCTAATGTGCTCTCCATCCTCGAGAGCTACAGCCAAAATGCTGAGCATAGAGGACACCATGATTCTCGAGCTGCAAAACTTCAAAAGGATACCTAAGCAGCCAGCAAGTCCACCAAAAACAGGAGACAACAAGCACCAGAGAAGAACCCAAAAGTGGAATTGTTGCAAGGAAAAAGCAAAGGAGAGAAATTGGAGGGTAGATAGGGGGGGAAGGAGGGGCTGAGGTGGATATGGCAGGGAGGGGTAAGGATGTGGTTTGGCAGAAGGGTAAGGGGAGTAGAGGGAATAGGATTATGGCATCTAGAGAGGGGCAAAATGATCAACAGGAGAGCTACAGAGGGAGCATATGGTAAATTGTGAAAAATAAGGTAAAACAAAGTGAGAATAGACCATGTGGACAATGTGTTTAAATAAAAACATGTGAGAAATGTGCTCAAAACTTGAGGGTTTTGACCAAAATTCAGATAAAATGAGGGATTATGGAAAAATTAAGTCCAAAATGGAATCCAGAGGTGCCAAAATACATGAAAATGACTCCACATTTGAAAAAAATGGCCATTCGAGGCACGATCCAGAGCCAAAAGGTTTGAACCATGAATATATATATATATATATATATATATATATATATATATATATATATATATATATATATATATATATATATATATATATATATATATATATATATATATATATATATATATATATATATATATATATATATATATATATATATATATATATATATATATATATATATATATTTCCATTTTTTTATTTTAATAATAAAATAAAAATAAGTTTTTTTTTATGAACACTGCCAAAAAAATAAACAAATAATGAAAATAAAATAAATCAAAAGAAAAATAAAAGTAAAATAAAGAATAATAAGTAAAAATAAAATAAAATATAACAAAACAAGAAATAAAAATAAAAATAAAAATAAAAATAAAAATAAAAATAAAGAAAAATAAAAAATAGAAAATGGGAGGACGGGGGGGAGAGAGAGAGAGAGAGAGGGAAGTTTTTTTTTTTATATAATTTGTCTTCGCTTTTTTTGTGAAAAGAATAACACCTTGGGGGTCCTTTTTTTTAAATCACCCAAAGTTAAAGAAAATTATAGAAAAACCCAAAAAAAACTCAAAAAATGCAAAACAAATCTGAAAAAATTCTCCACAGGTCTAGACCAGATTTCTCACTCAAAACCACAGAGAGACTCCCCAATTTCTCCAATTTGGGAAGAAAATGATAGTTGAAAAAGGATGAAAGAAACCACAAAAATTGAAAAAAATGCTTGAAAAATTCCCCGAAAAAATCCAAAATTATAATTATGCCAAGGCCTAAGAAACAGTTGCTAAATTTGCTAAAAACGCAAAGAACAAGCATGAAAATTGATGAAATTTACTAAAACTTAAGCAAAAATGATTGGAAAAGACTATGTACAACCTGGACAAATTTTGCACGTTCTAGGTGATCCATAAATCTTCACTTTTGTTGATGATAGGCCTTGAGCCTTGTATTGTTGACTAAGAGAAACTCCTCCATAATCTCCAATTGTACTGCACTTCATTGGATTTGTCTTCTTTTTGGGCACACTGGTCATCTGATAAGTGTGCCCTAAATCCTTCAGTAAAATATTGTCTCCTCCATACTGCAACTTTTGTACCTTTGTGTCAGCAACTATATAGCTTAATTTGCAAAATTTCATTTTCACTATTCCAGCTTCTTCATCAAATGGAACCCTCTGTTTCCAAAGACTTGCAGGTACTCCTTCCACATTCTTGTAAAGCCCTGCACTTGCTATCATTAAAATTGACATAACAGATGATATTCATACTAGTATCCAAAAACAAATTGGCCATTGACATATGATTTGAAGTATCTTCATCACTATTGTACTTAAGGGCTTTTCTTTTCTTCTCTCTTTTATGGTCTTTGACTAAGACTGTCTCGCTAGAGCTAGTAACCTGAATGATATCCTCTTTTTCTTCATATGCTTCCTCTCCACTTGAGTTTGGAAAAATCCCATAGCAGGAAGAGGGGTCTTTTTCATGGAGCCATGCCAACATGTTTTCCTCTTCATATAAATTTGCTTCTTCAAATAGATGTGTTTCTGGGTTGTCCAACAATTCTTCTTCCATACAAATACCAATTGTCTGCATCATGCTAGTATATCTTTGGTTGCCTAGACCTTCTTCTAAAATTATCTGCTGCAACTCTTTTGCCTCTTGCTTTACCCACATTGCGTCCTTGCCCCAGTCATGCAGCACATTGGGATGCCTTAACCAGGATCTCCCAATTAACAGAGGGAAACTTCCTTCTACCTGTGGTACCCTTAATACAACAAAATCCAAGTTAAAGATGGTACCTTGTATCTTGACTGGGGCTCTAGGGACCACTCCCGTATGCTTTACTATGCTTTCCTATGCAAGTATGACAGTGAGGTTGGCAGGTCTTGAAGAGTATAGTCCAATCTTTTTCATGGTATATTCAGGCATCAAGTTAATGCCAGAACCACCATCCACAATAACTCCCTGAAACTCATGACCTTTGATAGAGACTGTTAGCCAAGGGCTCTTGTAATCTGTGAGTGGTGCTTCCCCTACACTTTTATCTTTACGCATAAGAGCAGCCTTTGCCACTAAACTTGTTGTGGACATTTCATCAATTATCTACAAGAGTTTTGACGTGAATTTCCCATCCATCTTTATTAATTCAAAAATACTAACCTCCTTTCTCATGGACTTGAGTGGTCTGGAAGCTTATGATTCCTTAAGAGCATGGACTCCATTTGACTTATCAAACTCCTCATGAGCCCTATTGAATGTGTGCCTAATGGCATCACTGGTACCTATGAAATTTTCTTTTTGCTTTGTGTCTGCACATGTGGTGGCTTTGTCTTCAGATGCAACTTTGTCTTTGTTCAATCCATTAATCATTGATTCTTGACCTATGTCCACCTGAGCCTTCCCCTTGCTTCGTGCCTGCACTGCAAAAGATTCACTTTCTTCTAACTGCACCACCCTGGTAGATGGTGATGGCACATTGACTTGATCTACTTTCTGGAGTCTTCACAGAGGGCAGTTCAAGTTCCTCATCAAGGCTCTTCTCTGAGCGGCTTGAATATCCATCAATGTCTTCAACACGTTACTACCAATAGAAAGATTTTCGTTACCTTTCTTTGATGTAGTTGATGAATTTGCTGGATTGAAATTTTCATGCAATCCTCCGGTACTTCGTTGTTCCTAAGATACCTGTCGTGCAGTCTTTTGCACTCTTCCTATGTTACCTGAAGTTTTTGCATTACTTCTTCTCTGTATTCTTCTAATTCCACGAGTCTCCTAATGGGAGGTTCAATTCCAATGGTTTTGGCTCCAAGTTCTCTTTTGATAATAAATTTGAATGGTGCTAATGCCACTTTTCCATATACTGTTGAACATATTAATGACTGATGCATGGTAAATCTTCCTCCATTAAAATTTTTCCTAAATCTTTGAATTTATTTATTTAGCTAGTGGACAAAAATAAATCATTAGAAAATAGAATATGTTATACTCAAAACGTGTAATATTTATTATTTTTGTCCAAAAGGTTCCGAAGAAGAACAAGTTGAATGAATAAATTAAGAAGAAACTTTCTCAGGTGGTATAAAATACAACCTTATGTGTCTTCCAATGTATTTTCTCCCTAGGATGATATTGATATTTTGTGCTTTCCTCCCACCATTGTTTTATATCTCTCTTGATGGGTAATGAGATCAGCTCTAAAGTGGGCAAATTTTCTTCAGAAACTATTGCAAACTTAGAAACAATCCTTGCTTAGTTATTAGAAACATCTACAAAATGTGAAGCTTATAATTGATTTATCGCTCTTATGTTTTCTAACATTTGGGGGAATTCGATTCTTTGAAGAATAATGTTTTTGGGGATTTGAACCCCTTCCCCCAAAACATGGTACCAATTGGAAGCACTTAATTTAAAAAAAACTATTGAAGTCTAGGTTGTTTAGTTATAGGTGTCTCCAAATTTATCGTGATGGCATTAGTGAATCTAGTTTTCTTGCCTGAGTTTATATAGATTGTACATTAGTCTTATTTTTCTGAACACAAAGTTCATGTGAGAATCACCACTTATTCAAATTTGACATTATATGCTATGGAAACTTGGTGGATAATGGAAAAAGGATGGAAATAAAAAACATTACTTATGGAAAATTGGTGGATAATGCAAAATAGATGGAAGGGAAAAACATTAGCTAGTTTCTTAAAGCACACTGAACTCGGATGAAAGGATTTGTGCAAAAATCATGGCATTTGGAATACTATGCCTTAATCTCTTCAGTAGGTGGATTATTTTACTTTGTTAAACTTAGACTAAATCCTTTGCTCAGACTAAACCTGAGGTACCTTGATAATTGACTTGTCTTTGGTACTTCCAAATGCCAATCAAGAAGTGTTCCTTAATGTGTTTTAATTATTCGTAAGAGATTATGGACTGGTTAAAAGACCCCAATATTTGGGGCAGCTATCAACAACTATGTTTGAGGAAGAAAACTTGGTCCTCGCTCACAAACTATTATACTACAAAAACACAATCACGCCCAAGATTATGTTACTCGGATATAACTCAAACCTCAATTATAAGGTTTATGAACTTTTGAAAGGAATTTTTGAGTGCTCAAAACATTCCTGAAGATACTCAAAATGATTATTACTATGATAATTTCGTAAACTACTCTCTCATTATGCTCGGTTCAGACATTGCTGCAATGATAGCAAAGTGGCTACCTATAGTGCACTTCTCTTCAAAGTAGACCAAGAACTCAGAGTATCCCGACTAAATTGTGAAATGGTGTGGCTGAAAAACATCGTTCTTGACTCGAGGTTTCATATAAGGGCATTCCTAATCGTAATATGTCTAGATGTATCTAGCTTTCAACTTAGTGTTTCATGCGTATAAAATTCTACTATCATTCTTCTTCTTTGGAGAGAACGTGTTCTCAAATGAAGTGCAAGTGAAGAATATAGGTATCAGAGAAAAACAAAAAAATAAACTTTTATTCCTCCAAATGATTGCTTTTAAGTGTACATGATTGGCGATTAGCTACTAAAAGTTGGGATATATTTGTCATTCTAGTTAAAGTGTAGCACATATGGAAGGTTTTGAATGTCGAACTATTGTGAATTGGAGATATTGTACGTTATATTTTAATTCCATGTATGAATCCCTTTCTTCCCTTTGTTCTTTCATGTTTCCACTCCAAGTTTTGAGAGCCAGATCCTTCATCCTTGTATGACGTACTTATGATTTTTTTTCTTATTCATGTTATGATTTGTGCTTATTTCAATTTTACTTTATGCTTCCCTAATTGCTTTAACAATTTCTGAATTCATGGGTTCAAACTCTAAACCATTTATTAGAGACAAATATTTAAGTGATTAGTAGTATTTAAATGTAGCTATTTAGTCATATCCCAGTGCATGAAGGATCGAGAAACCCTAATGATGCTTCCCATTCCGTCACATACATTGGAACATTTTTAGCTAGTAATTATTTTAGAAGATTCAAGGACGTATTCAAGTGGATAAATTACTGAATACATACTTAATATGAAGCGATTAGTAAATGTTTCGACTTCATAGGTAGACACATACATGATGATGATATTGTGGCCAGTACTCTTAATCTTTTGAGAGATTATGCGAAATGAAAGCAAGTTACCACTTTTGTGTCTGCTATGGAGAATCCTAGAGATATTTTGTAAAATTTTGATATCATGTTCACTAAAGGAATAAAATATATAAGGTGAAGAAGAAACTTTCAGCGAAGCCCAAGTCCTTTATGTACACTACTCCAAACAACCCAAGGATTAGGGTAGAAGCTGAAGAGGCTTAGAGCAAAGGAGACCGTATATTTTGAGAATGTCGAGGACAACAAGGAGATGGAGGTTATAGAAAACGTCCATTCCACAAAGAGGAAGGTGAAAGTCTAGAGATAAAGGTGTAAAAGGATTATTTCAAAGATATTGTGTTGACGATCGAGGCTAAATTTGTGGAATATTGGACATTTCACAATGAAATGCTATATAGAAAAAATCAATACATAAACTAACAGTATAATAATCAACTATTAAATTATAAAGGACAAGGTAATGATGATAGAACGTCACAAAACACATAATCTCAAAATGCAAGATTGCAAAGAGATGAAGGAAACCTTAAAAGTAAAATTGGAAGCTTTTTAGTTAGAAACTTCATAAGTAAATATGTTAAATGAAAATTGAATTTCTAATATTGAGACAATTTGCATGGATATACATGACATAGTATTATAATTGTTAGATAGATTTTAAAAGTTATTGAGGAAAGGCCAATAAAAAATAGTGAATGTTTTAATGAAGAATGAAAATGATAATAAGGATATAAGAACCATATCTTCGGATTCAAAACTATAGGTACTACAAGTATCATTGAAAGAAAGAGACCACAAAAATTCTAGGCAAGATAATTTGATCACTATGTTTATTTGCGCACAATCCAACATGTTAGAAACTATTGCAACAAATATGTTGAGCTTTTTGGTAGGTGATCCTTTGTCTAAGATAATTCAATGCTCTAACAATTTAATGAAAATAGTGTCAATTCAATAGCATGAAACATTGGAGGTTAGGAAAGAAGTTGTTTAGAACTTAACTAAAATCATGAAGCCAATTGGAAGCAATCAAGAAGATACTAAGATGGCTAGTATGGATGTTTAAAGTCTCGTGAAAAATATTCAAGGGATTGTCGTAGTGTAAAATGTTATTGCTGATTACAAAAGAATCCATTGATTCACGCCAATTGATGAATGTCCAAGTAAACCCATGAATTCAATTTTCCCATTTACACTTTTGTCCTGAACATGTTTTCTATGATGAAAGTATTCTCTGGAAAAAATGCTTTCTGTAATTTGAATATGTTGAAGAGTCATGGGAAGTATGATCGCATGGCTCACATGCATGGATGCATGCAATTGCAACATAGTCTATATAAAAATAGAATAGAAAAATCTCTATGGTGTTAAGATTCTTAGATGGAAGTTTTGAATAATAGGCATTCCTTAATATTGTAGAAGTTTGTTTTTTTTTTATGAAATCTTGATGATCTCTTTTAATGCTTAAATTATTCACCTATAAGATGGAAATCACTGAGGTCTTTTCTCATAACGTACATATTTACATTAGAAATACTTCATTAAAGCCCGAGATTTGAAAAAATATTATATCCTTCCCAATAGCTTTTAATATGCACATTAGCCCCCACAAACCACGCTAAAAAGCCCCACGATAAGAACCTTAGTTGTGAAAAGCCTCCAAAAGTTTATTAAAGAATAAGAGGAACCGGAAGATCACCTCAACCACTTCTCTGCTTTTTCTAAGCAACTCGTTCTCGTTTCTTCTTCTTGTCTTTTTTTTTTCTTTTTTCCCAGCGAATTCGTTAGGCAAGCTGAGCTAATATTATTTTAATCAAACAATTATTCGCTAAGCTTCCTTAATACTCAAGTGGTCCACGTGGCCATGGTCTATCGCGCAACCACAATAGACACCTGCTCGTGATGGACAACAACTCCACGTGCGAGGAGTAATTGCTCTACCTGCAATGGACACAACTGACAGATGCAACATAGCAGTAGCTACGAAACCCTCCAATTCCTCATTGTAAAATCAGGCATCGAATTGATGCCAGAGCCTCCATCTGTAATAACACCTGTCAAGACTTCATCTTTTACGAAAACAGATCGCCTTGAACTTCAATAGTCTATCAAGGGTGTAAGACGAAAATCAACCATGAACCCATCTAGTTGGTAAGCTCAGGTAGGTAGAGTGTATGTCCTTCAGTAAGTCACTTCTTACCTTCAAGTCCATTTTTATGAGTTCGTACATACTAACCTTGTGACAAATCCCTTTCAAGATTTCCTAATGTTTACCTCTTGCGTGTCTCCTTGAGAGCTAGCATGTTGGTCGTTTAGTGAAGTAGTTACAATGTCATCAGCTCCTTCAATGGCTGCTTGAGCCTTCAAATCAGCCTTCTTTTCTTCTTCTCTTTCCTTGAATCCATGTTGTTCGTCCATGTGGATTGTCGCTTCTTCTCTGGTTCTAGTCATCATGGGCGCTCTAGAAGATGAAACATCATAATTTTGGGTAGTCATACCTTCTACTTGTGGAGAGACTACAATCATGTGGATTGGAGGAGGAGAGTTTCTTAGGTAGTCTCTCGTATAATGATCTTTAGCATCTAGACAAAGTTTCGAAGGAGGTGTGCCCTCTAATAGGGAGCATCTGTTCTACATATGGACATACTCTCCACAAGAGTAACATGTTAATGGTATATTATACCTTGGTCGAGTTGGATAATTTTCCTCTCTATTAGGCACATTTGAAGTACTAGTGTAATATGAAGCAAGAACTTGAGTGTTACCTCTCTATTAGGATCCCTTGAGGTAGTAGCACTTGTTGAGTATCAAGCTCAACATGTGATGATGCAGGATGACACGTATCAATTTTTCATTTCTCTGACATGTATATTGGTCACAGGAGTATATGTCAAGGATACTTAATTGAGCTTACTAGACTTATCTATCGAGAGTGATGGCACATTTGCTTCTTTCCAGCTCACTCATTTGCAGACATTAAGGTTGTCCTCATGTACTTTTCTTTATATATGGCATTTGTTGTATTGTTTTTTTTAGGTCATTCTTGTACATTCCTTTTTATGTAATAGAAGAAGAAGAAGAAGAAGATCATTCTTCCTTGCCTCAATCTATGCGTGTGCGTCTCTTTGATTATGAGAGTGTCTGTGAGCTCTCTTCCTTATCTCCTTCCTCGTGACATGGTATCAGAGCCACTGTGGCTGCAGAGAACTCATGGAGAAGGCCGACAGTGAAGAGTATGTAAGAGGAGCACATGAATGAAGGAGATTCCATGGATAGTTTTTTGACAAAGAGCAAAGATTCGAAGGAGCAATTGAAGGAGGCCAAAACAAGCTTAGATCATGATATCGACACTACAAAGGGAAGCTATTTTGAACTCCTAACCACACTAAGTATGCTCATCAATTTTTGTGCAATTTTGGGACTGTGACTAGAGGGGTGTCGATGATGCCCTATATGAAACGATGTGGAGGTGATCGCAATCCGGGTGGATCGGGTCCGGTCGTGGCACACACAGGGTGTATGAAGCTAATGAATGTTGGAAGGTTTAAGGACATGAAAGTGAAATTAATGTTGAGTATGGAGAAGAGAGAGATGTTGAAATGATTATGGGAATAGGAATGTAGGAGTGCAAGTTAGATTTATCAACATGAATGATAAGAATGAAAGAGAACCATACATACGAATGATATTTGGAAGGAAGAATGGTCCATTGAAGGAGCTTCTTAAACACTTCCTAATTCCAATCCATATGCATAGTCTTCTTTGGATGATATGTATGCATGACGAGAATAGATGGAACCCTTGCACATAAACCAGTTTTGAAAGGAAGAATGGTCCAATATTGGAGCTTCTTATACACTTTCAGAAACTAATCAATATGTATGGGTATGTATGGATTATATGCATGCAAGTGAATTATGATGATAGAGTTTACTCACAAGCCAAAGAAACATCCTCACTGGTTCAACGCAATACTGCGGAGCCTTCTCACACATAGAAGAAATAGAAGACATGTAAAAATACTTAAGAGACTGAGAGAGGAGACAAGAGACAAGTGACAAGTGACATGAATTAAAAGGATTTGAATTAAGTTACATGTAAAATATCGTCGTGGTACGTCATGCTAAGCAGTCTACTGATCAAAGGTGGTTCCGACCCTCAAACCATGACAGTTCAACCGAATGTCACACGTAAGAAGGTGAGTTCCACTCCAGTGACCCTATGTCTGTCTAGGCTCGTAACGTCTAACTAAAGAAGTCTAAGACTCATTAAAATCAGCTCTAACTCACTCACACGCTCCACCGAGGGTGAGTCAAGATAGAGATGCTGGTTTCAAGAGCCTATCCTAGATTGGAGTTCTAACTTAAATTTGAAACTAGGTTCTATACTCATACTAGCTCACCTTGGATCCTCACTCGCTCAACCGAGGGTGATCGTCTCAAGGAAACCGTAAGCTAGCATGAGCCCTATGGATGCCTAACAATGATGCTCTAGGAGTTTGGAGGGGGGTTTATATAGTTTTTTGAATGAATTTGGGCCCTTGGATCTAGAGAAATCAACTGTCAACTCTAGGATCACTACTTTCGATTACAACCATTTGATTAATCAAATCAATGGCTTGGAATTGTTCTTTCTATCAAATCTAGTGTAAAGGAGTGAAATTTAGGCGCCCTCATTCTCCACCATTGGATCTGGGGATGATCTGGACCGTCGGATCAGTGCTGACATCAATTCGGATAAGATAAGCCACTATTTTTGGAGAAATGCTGCATTATTGATCTTTGATTGTAAAAAAGGTCTTCTTTTATGGAAAAAATTCGTGGATCCTCCTTCCTTTATGCTTTAGTGCATCCCCACCCTTGAATATGAGCTCATCTTGACCGTACAACATGGCTCAATCAGCTTTCGCCATGTGGTGGCCCTTCAACCCTTCAATTTGCTTAAACTAGAAAACTGCGATGATCCTGAAAACTGGACTTTGTACTCTTTGACCCTCCAAATAGGCTTTGATGAAGATGAAAATTTGTAGTACTATGTTTCCAAAGATCTTCTTCAGGAATATGCAGAAAAAACTCCCATCTGAATCTCCCTTGTACAAGTTTGACTACATTTGGAAGCTTGCAAGGTGGCATTAAGGTGTCTAGGAAGCTTTGATAGCCTTGAAAATTTGTACAAATATGTAGCCACATATGATCTTTATACATGCCAAACCATATGGCTAACATAAATTTCTATACAAGAATTTGTAGGGTCAAACTAGAAAAATTACATTTTTACAAAATGAACATAGCATATCAATGTGCTACAAACTCCATTTTCTGCTGAAATTTGGGCTATAGACTGCCTTTGACAATCTTTACAAGTATATGGATTTTCATCTAATTTGGTGACAATGAAATTTTTGCCCTAATTTCCCAACTTTGACCAGCTTTGACCAACTTTGACCGCTACCATGGACTTTCTTGATTTCTTTGAAACTTTGTATGTGACCTTCCTTTGACATCCTTGATGCATCCTAGACTTCTCGGGGAATTCTGGCTACCTTCACCAAATATGTTTTTTTTGTAGGCCTTCACAAGTGAGAGAGGAGAGAAAATCTCGACGACATTCGCCCCCACTAAACCTGCAATTCCTCCCGAAGCGCCACTCTAGCATCTGTGAAAAACAAAATGTTCCAGGCATCAAATTCTTTTATAGGCAACATAAGAAACATGGAAGGAAAATTTATTATATGCATGAATAAGTAGGTAACGTGACATGAAGCAAAATTTGCATGAAAGAAATAATTGAAACAGGCAACATGAATATGCATGAACAAATAGGCAACATATATGCAAATGAACAAGCAACATTGGCAACAAGAAAGAAAAAAAACAAGCATCAATATGAAGTGGAAGTGGATGTATTGAGTCGTTTTAAGCATCAGTTCCTCTCATCTTGAAGAAAATTTTGTACCTTTTTCATAAAGCAATCTACCTTAAATATGATTATAAACAAAGATTTAGGATTTTCAAGAGACATCTTTCATCTTTAGCTTATTTTAGATCAACTCCTTTCCTACATAAATATGAAAATGCTCTTTCTCTAATAACATGCAAGGAAATCTAACTAAACTCCACTAATGCATAAATCTGCTTATATAGCCCGTGATTTATTCTACTATGCCTCTTTATCCTCCTTTGGCTTGCTTTTTTTTTTTTTTTTTTCGATGATGATGATGATTCGGCAACTTTATGGTTACGATCACTTTTTTGGGGTGGAAGAAAGTGTAAACTTCTTGGTAACATGTAGTGTTTTTTTTTTTTTTTTTGACGAGGAAAAATTAAACCCCGATACAAGGTACAACCATTTTTGATGACGGAGAACAGTCGTTTAAACTCCGATACAAGTGCTGTGAGATGGACTAAGGATGTAGAAACATGCAATAGCAGGAGCTAGGATTTCAACAATTATGCTTTCGATACAGGATACATATGCATGTTTATATATGAAAGTCTTGTCACCAAAATAAACCTCCAAATCTACATGCCCTATCTTTCCACAATCCTAGATTATAAACAATTTCTTGGTAGATAAGTTACTACTTAAGATAAAATTTTACACAAGTAGAGAAATCATCATTTGCCCTTTTTTGACTCAAGTGATGTGGATATGCAATGTGATGCAAAGATTGAAAAAAACATGCATGAAACAAGCATGGAAAAAAAATAGAATGAGCTTGAAAAAAAACAAAGCAACATGAACTTGAAAAATTAATGATTTTTTTTTTTTTTTTAATAATAACATGGATACTCCTGTTTAAGAATCGGCCTTATTGTTGTCATCTTCTTCAATGTCCTCATCCAAAATGTACTCGTCATTATCACGCTTCTTGAATAACTTTATCCTTTTACCTGCAATCAAAGTTTTTAGTGCAACACCATTTAATTCACAAAGAGCATACGTACCATTGTTGTTGACTTTTGATACTATGTATGGCCCAAACCACCGTTGAGTGAGCTTTTTGCGTGCATCATATTGAGAGTCAAATGTACTATCATAAATGAGCACCCAATCTCCTACTTCAATTGGATTAGGACGCAGTCGATGAGTTTTATCAAAATAATGCTTATTCTTCATTCTAGATTCTCTTAATTTTTCAACAGCATCATCAAGTCTTACTTTACCTTGTTCTAACTGTTTAATGCGCAAACTCAAAAAGTCATCAGTAGACATGTTTTCAGACCAAGGCAAATTTGACCATGCAAAAATATGAGATTGAATTGGAAACAATGGTTTTTGACAGTACATAAGTTCAGCAGGCATATACCCAGTAGTACGTGTGCATGTCATTCTATCTGCCCAAAGTGCAAAAGGTAAGAATCTAGGCCATTGTTTGATGTCTACCGTGACGCTCAAAGAACTCTTTAGCTTCTCTCGCATTTAACTCTCCACGATCGGCAACTACTTTCTCTATGTACCCAAAGCGACTTATGACATCTTCAAGCAAGAATTTGCAAACATTGTAAGTGGTCTTAGATCGTAGTGCACGTCCCTCTACATGATTAGTTAAGTCTTCTCTTGCAAGTACAATGTAACGCATTTTGTCGATACCTTTAGGCATAGTTACAAGATCTACTACCCACTTGTAGTGAATACAAGGTGGATAAGTAGGATGCAACGGATCTCTATGTTTGACTGATGAATGAAGTTGACAAGTAGAACATGTAGAAACATAGCTACTAATGTCAACATACATCCTAGGCCAATAATAGGTACTTCTAATTTTTTCATATGTTCCAAAAAACCCTTTATGACCTGCCCATAATGTCTCATGCATTTCCTTCATTACTTGCAATTGAAGACCTCGTTTTCCTAAGACTCGTTGTGGATTCTTAACCTTACCCTTAGCATGTCTCCAAAGATAACCATTACATAGGAAAAAGTTATAAGCTCGTTTCCTAATGTTACGGAATCTATTCGTAGTCCAGTTAGGTAGTGGTTGTAGTGTACTAAGATACTTTCCTATGTCTCTCCATTCATTTTCGTACTCAGACTCATGAAATTGCTCATACTCATATATATATGTGGAACATAGTCAACTAAATTCACATTCTTTATTAGATCACTTTCAAGATCATCATCAAATCTAGCTCTCGATAAGATATCAGCAACTGAGTTTGACTTACCTGAAATATGAACTAATTCAGGATTTATGAACTTAATATATGAGATCCATCTAAGCATGGCTATATCAGGAGATGAACAATTGGCTATCATTCCAATGAGAGGCAAACAATCAGTCTCAACTTTGACATTTGCACCAATGAAATATTCTTTGTCTGTTTTCAAAGCTGTTACCATACCCCATAGTTCTCGTTTGATCTGTGGATATTTTCGTTGTGTTTCATGTAGAATTTTGGCACCAAACCTAATTGCATATCTATTCCCTTCACTATCGTCTTGACTTATGACCCAACCTATACCAATAGGACTAGTATCAACAGTCAATATAATAGGTTTGTTAGCAGAATAGTCTACACGCTTAAGGATGGGAGCTTCAAGCAATAATTTCTTCAATTTACGCATAGCTTGAGTGTGTTTGTCAGTCCAAATAAATTTTCGTTTCTTCCTCAACAAGTCATAAAGACAATCAGCAACATGAGCAAAGTGTGGGATCCAAATAACATAAAAGATACAAGCACCAAGAAATCTACGTACCTCACTCACGTTGTTACATGTTTCAGAAATCTTGCTAATGGCATCAACTTTTTGTGGGTATGGCTTTCGACCATAATGGCCACATAAATGTCCAACAATAAGCACCTCGTTGACACCAAAAACAGATTTCTCTATGGAAAATGTGAGACCTACCTCTTCAAATCGTTGAAATATTCTTTCACAATCAGAGATATGGTCAAGAACAAATTTACGACATCCAGATGAATCTAAAGTAATGTCCTTTACACGTTCCTCACTCCCTTTAATTGGAATATCATCAATGAATGGCATAGCTATATGAGGGATAAAATCATGTAAGACCATATTCATAGCACTCATCATATGAGCCACAGAATTAGTCGCTCCTTGAGGTAAAGTACACATTCGCACTAAGCCTAAAGGAGTTTTCATTGTGGTTATGTCACGACTATCAATTGCTAACTGGAATTGGTCATATCCAGAATATAAATCACCCATTGAATAGATAGAATGTCCTGAAAATGATTCAGCAAACTCATCTACAATGGGTCCTGTTCCTACATTCCTTATGGTGACTTTATTGACGGGTTGGAGATCTTGAATAAAACGTAGTTTCCCATTCTTTTTAGGCACAGTGAACCATCTGTTTGAGTAAGGTGCAAAAGATGGCTCTAAAATTCTCATGTTTATCTTCTCCTTAAGTAGTTTCATTAGCTCAGGTAAGTGAGGCTTTGGAACAGGTATAGGACGAAGATTCCATGGAATATGTGGAATAGTAAAGATTATCATGGGTGCAACTAGCTTAGGATCTACACAACCAATCTCATGAGGATACATAGTAAAGGATTTTCCATGGCTACGTATGACTCTCAAATTTATCTCTCTCTGCTGGCAAAAGAAAGTCATCATCTCTACCAATTTTCACTTGTTTGATTGTCTCATCCGTGAATGTATGTCCTATGTTTTTCTTATCCCGAAGAATTGGATCATTTTTCACATCAATAATTTTTTCATTACTTCCTTGAGGTAATGGTTGAGCTATGGGTTTGATTTTTTTGTCTGCAGTTTTGTACTTTGTTTCAACTAAGGCATCATGTGTTTGGTTAAATTTCGAGCACTTGTCAATATTGAGAGCATACTCTTGGATTAGAGCATACTCATCAAGGGAAGAAATAAGAATAATATGGGAATTAGAATTTTGTTGAAGACATAACTCTAACTCCTCAAGAGTAGAGAAACAATGAGATGTCTCAATCACATGCTCAATGTTCTCATCATGTTCCATGATTTTGTTGTTTTTATAGTTTTTTTGGGTTTTTTGGATAAAAGGCTTGGACAATTGACTCTTATGAAGAAAATCTAATCTAGAATGTGGAAAACAAAGTGACAAACTATTGTACATGTTGGTTGGATGCGAGATGTCAAACCAATATCCACTGTTGTCCCGCTCAACAATGGATTCTATCCGAAATTTTGATCATATGTAGCTCCAAACATGAATCGAGGTGCACAATCACTACAAGCATGCTCATGACCCTGAGTAACAATAGGTTTCTTTCTAATTGACAATCGATTCCTAGGATGATTCACTCCTACTGTCATGACTTGAAGTCATTGCATTCCATCCTTAGACTTAAATCTAGCATAGGTAGACCCATCATCCATGGCTTTAGTTTCCATACGACTCTCACAAATAAAGGGTTGACCTAAGAGAACTTCATAGGAGCAATTATCTTGAATAAAAAAGTGAAACTCTTCTGTGATTCCTCCTATGGATATGGGCACACTAGCACAAGCTCCATACAGGGTACCTACACCATTATCTGCAGTTCTCATACGCCATCCACAATCTTTATCTATGGGCCATCGAAACTTATCATAGACTTCTCTTGAAATCACATTGATTTCAGAGCCGGAATCTACTAATGCATTTACAGTGATAGTGTTCTTATCATTTCCTATTTTAACATGCATCTCTGATGTACCTCTAGACCAAAATGTTCTTTTAAAGTGGCTTTCAGGATTGTTTTCATGATTTTCATGGTTAGGTTGAATAGGTCCTAAGAAATTTTTATTAACATTTACTTCATCATCATCAAAGTTCTCTTCATCAGATTCATCAAAGTTTAAGGCTTCATTCATAGCTTGATCTTGATCTAGAGAATCTTGCATCTCAGTATCTAGATTAAGTGGAAACCTCTTCCTTTTAATTAGGCCGATAAAGTTATCTTTAAAAACAGGCTTTGCAATAGAGAAAACTTGTTCTAAAGACATAGTCACTTGACTCTTAAGCAAAATGTCATCTAAAATCTCCATAGGATCTATTTTTCTCTCAATTTCTGAAATCAAGATGGCTTTAGGTTTTCTCTTTGGTTTCTTTTGTTTTTGCTCAGGGTCTTGTTTTTGTTCATGTTCTCGTGTTTGGTCTTCAGTTTGTTTTGATTGTTCTTGTTTATCCAAAGGCTTTAGTTCTGTTTTTCTTTGCTTTGTCTTCTTCCCTTTTTGTTTCTCCTCTTGTTTTTGTTCATTGGGTTGTGCTTCTTGTTTTTTATCTTTGGATTGTGATGTTTCTCCCTGCTCTATGATTGTTTCTATTCCCTCTGAGGTTTGTTTTCGTGTTACTCTTCTTTCACTAGGCTCAGCTTCATCTCTTTTTCGTTTTTCTTCTACATTGGATATGTGAGAAATAAGAGATTGATCTTCTATTGGTGACTCCCAAGCCGTTATTCTCCTAATCTCATCCCGTGCTCTTACTAAAGCCTCTATAGAAAAATCACCTTCCTTTGTGGGTTTACTTGATTCTACTTGTTGTTCATCAAGAGCTTCTAGTTTCACTCCTCTAGTTCCTACGTCCATTATGGTTATATTTTCATAATGTTTTTTCATTCCTCCCTTACCATAATTTCCTTGCAAAGGTAGCCTAGATCGATAGTCACAGATTTTCTTGTCTATGTCTATTACTAGCCGTTGCTCCTTAGCAGCCTTCAATAATTCACAATCTCTCAAAAAGTGCTCTAACGAATCACACCAAGGACACCTAGGAGGGCCACGCACAAAACCATTTTGATTTTGAGGATTTTGATTAACTTGTGGTGGGAAATTTTGAAATTGAGGATTTCGTTGATAAGGTATTGCTTGAACAGGATAATTAGGATTTTGAAAATGCAATTGATGTATTTGAGGAGCTTGGGGAGCAACATGTGGTACTTGAGGTGCAAGAGGAGCTTCCATATTATATGGTTGATGATTTTGAAAATTTTGATTTTGAGGATTTTGAAAAGCTATTTGAGAAGCTTGAGGATACATGTTTTGATACATTTGAGGATTTTGCACATGAGGATGAGGATTTTGCATTGAAGGATTATGCATTGGAGGAACTTGATATGCTTGAGTAGGAGCTATTTGTGGATTTTGATTGGTAGCTATAACATGTTGATTAGGCTCTTGAAAAGTCATTGGGTTCATTTGATTTTGGAAAGTTTTGGTGTAACTAGATTGTAAAGCATCTATAGTCTTGGCCAAATTGGATTGTGTAGCAATAAGACTTTCCATTTGCTTAGTGAGAATATCACTTGAGATTGTTCAACTACACTTTTATTTGGCTCTACTTTAAAACCTTGAGTAGGCTCCATCATTTGAGGAATAGGAGTAGAGTCAAAAAGCATAGCATGGGATTGTTCTCTAACTTGCTCCTTAGTTTGTGGAAGGCTAGCTTGAGGAAGACTAGTTTGCTCATAAAGCATGGATTGTCTTTGATGTCTATGAGCTACAGCCTCTACTACTTTACGCACTTTTTTCCAATTGTCAGTAAGACCATAGCGCTTATCTGGTTCTTCTAATCGCCGTTCAACTTCCCTACGAGTTTCAGGATGAAGAAGCTTAAGAAAATTGATCACAAGATCAGGTTCCAAAGTTATCTTATCCTCATCAGGAAGTTGTTCATAGCGTCTAATATACTCATTTTGTAAGTGAGTAATAGAGCTAGTAGGCTTTGGAGAATTGACCCATCGTAAGAATCCATCCCGATTATGTTGGCTATAATCTTCAAGATAGAATTCTTTGAGCATCTCCTTTCTAAAATCACTCCAAGGAAGACTATCATATTGAGTGACACGATTTATGATAGAGCTATCAACAATTCGTTCAAAGAATGATATCAAAAGATCTTCGGAAAGACCAAAAATCATAGCTTGCTCTTCAAACAAATCTAAGTAGCTTGTGATGTTGATGCCATTGAATTTTCCCTTCTCTCTCAACATAGAAGAGACTATTCTTTGGCCTTGTTTCTCAACAATAAGGGATTTGAATCCTTCCTCCATCTTGTGTGAATAAGCAAGTGATGCACGATGCTCTAGATCTCTCACAAATGCGTTTACTTCACGACGAAGATGTGCACGATATTGTGAGAAATCCAGTGCAACACTCAAGACTGATAATGATGATATGATGAGGATGAAAAATATGAAACAAAGGATATGGATCACAACCTCCCAACAAGATTAGAAGCAAATGCCACGAAGCGTTTCACGTCGGGTTCAAATGTGGAGGTGATCGCAATCCGGGTGGATCGGGTCCGGTCGTGGCACACACAGGGTGTATGAAGCTAATGAATGTTGGAAGGTTTAAGGACATGAAAGTGAAATTAATGTTGAGTATGGAGAAGAGAGAGATGTTGAAATGATTATGGGAATAGGAATGTAGGAGTGCAAGTTAGATTTATCAACATGAATGATAAGAATGAAAGAGAACCATACATACGAATGAAATTTGGAAGGAAGAATGGTCCATTGAAGGAGCTTCTTAAAAACTTCCTAATTCCAATCCATATGCATAGTCTTCTTTGGATGATATGTATGCATGACGAGAATAGATGGAACCCTTACACATAAACCAGTTTCGAAAGGAAGAATGGTCCAAGATTGGAGCTTCTTATACACTTTCAGAAACTAATCAATATGTATGGGTATGTATGGATTATATGCATGCAAGTGAATTATGATGATAGAGTTTACTCACAAGCCAAAGAAACATCCTCACTGGTTCAACGCAATACTGCGGAGCCTTCTCACACATAGAAGAAATAGAAGACATGTAAAAATACTTAAGAGACTGAGAGAGGAGACAAGAGACAAGTGACAAGTGACATGAATTAAAAGGATTTGAATTAAGTTACATGTAAAATATCGTCGTGGTACGTCATGCTAAGCAGTCTACTGATCAAAGGTGGTTCCGACCCTCAAACCATGACAGTTCAACCGAATGTCACACGTAAGAAGGTGAGTTCCACTCCAGTGACCCTATGTCTGTCTAGGCTCGTAACGTCTAACTAAAGAAGTCTAAGACTCATTAAAATCAGCTCTAACTCACTCACACGCTCCACCGAGGGTGAGTCAAGATAGAGATGCTGGTTTCAAGAGCCTATCCTAGATTGGAGTTCTAACTTAAATTTGAAACTAGGTTCTATACTCATACTAGCTCACCTTGGATCCTCACTCGCTCAACCGAGGGTGATCGTCTCAAGGAAACCGTAAGCTAGCATGAGCCCTATGGATGCCTAACAATGATGCTCTAGGATTTTGGAGGGGGGTTTATATAGTTTTTTGAATGAATTTGGGCCCTTGGATCTAGAGAAATCAACTCTCAACTCTAGGATCACTACTTTCGATTACAACCATTTGATTAATCAAATCAATGGCTTGGAATTGTTCTTTCTATCAAATCTAGTGTAAAGGAGTGAAATTTAGGCGCCCTCATTCTCCACCATTGGATCTGGGGATGATCTGGACCGTGGGATCAGTGCTGACATCAATTCGGATAAGATAAGCCACTATTTTTGGAGAAATGCTGCATTATTGATCTTTGATTGTAAAAAAGGTCTTCTTTTATGGAAAAAATTCGTGGATCCTCCTTCCTTTATGCTTTAGTGCATCCCCACCCTTGAATATGAGCTCATCTTGACCGTACAACATGGCTCAATCAGCTTTCGCCATGTGGTGGCCCTTCAACCCTTCAATTTGCTTAAACTAGAAAACTGCGATGATCCTGAAAACTGGACTTTGTACTCTTTGACCCTCCAAATAGGCTTTGATGAAGATGAAACTTTGTAGGACTATGTTTCCAAAGATCTTCTTCAGGAATATGCAGAAAAAACTCCCATCTGAATCTCCCTTGTACAAGTTTGACTACATTTGGAAGCTTGCAAGGTGGCATTAAGGTGTCTAGGAAGCTTTGATAGCCTTGAAAATTTGTACAAATATGTAGCCACATATGATCTTTATACATGCCAAACCATATGGCTAACATAAATTTCTATACAAGAATTTGTAGGGTCAAACTAGAAAAATTACATTTTTACAAAATGAACATAGCATATCAATGTGCTACAAAATCCATTTTCTGCTGAAATTTGGGCTATAGACTGCCTTTGACAATCTTTACAAGTATATGGATTTTCATCTAATTTGGTGACAATGAAATTTTTGCCCTAATTTCCCAACTTTGACCAGCTTTGACCAACTTTGACCGCTACCATGGACTTTCTTGATTTCTTTGAAACTTTGTATGTGACCTTGCTTTGACATCCTTGATGCATCCTAGACTTCTCGGGGAATTCTGGCTACCTTCACCAAATATGTTTTTTTTGTAGGCCTTCACAAGTGAGAGAGGAGAGAAAATCTCGACGACAACGATGACCTACTCTGATACATATTGTTGGCATTTGAGGTGTGTGGAAGCATGCAAACAACACACGGAGAAATAAGAAGTTTAGAGCACAACACACAATACTAAATGTATTAGCAAGAGACTGTACAAATATAAATGACCCATTATGGTTATAGGCGTATGTATAGGTTAAGGGAAAAAACCTCATAGAGAGGGAGAAAAGTGCCTTGATGGTTCTAGTTTGTTCACACACATCACTACCTAAATATATCAACATTTGACTCTAGAGATGGTAGCCCTGCAATCATGCCTCTAAGGAGAAAGAGGTCTGGAAACCCTTAAAAGCTAGGTAAAGTGATTGAAAACCTGTGTACTATTTTCTTCATTTGTTTTTCATTGAACCCCATCAATATCCATCACGGAAGGGATCACTTCATTGGATTGCTTTTTGTTGGGGGGGGGGGTTGCACATCTCTTTAGTAGGTTTGTCCACTCCACCTATCGATCAATCTTTATAGAATATTTGTAGATTTTTTCTTTGAATTTCTTCATCCTATCTCATTATGCTTTTGATTTTTGAGAGCCCTATTTAGTATTGCGAATGGCGTTTATTGAATTCTACCTCTAAACCCCTAAGATTTTGATAAATATTTTCCCTTCTAGCATGACGAATGATTTGAAGATAGCCATGACAAAGATACGATGAGTCTATAGGACGGCCTTCCTCCAGCACTTAGTTGATAAGGACCATGAGTCAAAGGCCATGTTCCATTCAATGGTAATCTCCTAGTGAACCGAGGCGAAAGATAAAGTTGTCAGACTCGCATGAAACCAAGGAGCTTTCCTAAGGTTGGTGATCAGCTTGAAGGTAAGGAAAAGCAAGTAATGATCAGATACCACAAGTTCCATACTTTGGGAGAGGGAATGGGGCCCACTTATTGATGATGTTTTGTGTGATATACCTCATGTCTTGACTTTCTAGAGGTCAACTCTGGCCAGAAGGTTAAACCAAGAGAAACCAACATCATCACACATAATACATACACACATGCACACATATACACATGCATACACACATCTCTTTGTCTCTCTCTCCCCCTACAAACATCTCTCTCTCTCTCTCTACACACACATCTCTCCCTCTCACATCTTGGTAAATACATTCTGCGCCTATTCTGTACATACATCTCTCTCTTTATCATTCTTTCTCTCTCTTTCTCTCTCTCTCTCTCTCTCTCTCTCTCTCTCTCTCTCTCTTTCTCTACATCTCTATTTCTCTAGATCTAAAATTTTTGTAAGAATTGCACATACTATACCACCCTTTCTCCTTCTTTGTTTTTTCCCTTTTCTAATTTCTCTTCTCTTTCATTTTGCAGGAGATTTTTGGCATCAAATCTTTGGAATTCGATGAAGGGCAACATTAAGTGGACCTTGAGGACAACGCTCCAAACAATTGCATCGATGTAAGTGATTGTTTTGTTTTCGATTGATATAGAGTGAGATAGAGAGAGAGATGAAAGAAAGAGAGCGATCTAGAGAAACATAGAGAGAGAGAGAAAGAAAGAGAGAGATGAAAGAGAAAGATAGAGAGAGAGACAAAGAGAGAGAGATGAAAGAGAGAGAGATGAAATAGAAAGAGAATGAGATAAAGAGACAGATGCATACATACATACACACACATATACATACACATACTCACATACATATTACATACACACATGCATATTACATACACACTCACAAACATATTACATACACACATGCATATACATACACATACATATTACATACTCACATGCATACACACATATACATACATACATGCATATTACATACAAACATGCATATTGCATACACACATGCATATTAGATACACACATGCATATACATACACACACATATTCATTCTCATACTCACATACATACATACATGTATACACACATATACATACACACATGTACACACACATGTATACATACACACATGCATATGCATACATACATACACACATATTTGCATGTACACATACACATACATACATAAACACATGCATATTACATACACACTCACATATGTATACACACACATATGTGCATACACACATGCATATGCCTACATACATACACCCACATACGCATGTACACACACACATACATACATACACACATACATACATACACATATGCATATTACATACACACACATATATATACACACTCACATATGTATACACACTCATGTATACACACACATGCATACTGCACATACACATACACACATATCACATATACATAACACATACACACATATACATGTTTTAGGGATAGGGTTTTAGGATTAGGGTTTATGAATTTCTCTTTTCTTTTGTTTTGTAGGAGATTTTTGGCATCAGGACTTTGGAATTCGACGAAGGAAAACATTAAGTGGACTTTGACGAAAACGCTCCAAACAATTACATCGATGTAAGTGATTGTTTTGTTCTCAAATGATATAGAGTGAGATATAGAGAGATAGAGATGAAAGAAAGAGAGAGATGCATACACACATATTTGATTGTACACACACATATATACATACACACATGCATATTACATACACACACACATATAGATACACACTCACATATGTATACACGCACATATGTGCATACACACATGCATATGCGTACATACATGCACACACATATGCATCTACACACACACATACATACATACACACATGCATATTACATACACATGCACATATATAGACACATTCACATATGTATACACACACATGCATACATGAACATACACATACACACACACACACCACACATACATACACACATATATATGTTTTAGGGTTAGGGTTTTAGGATTATGGTTTTTGACTTTTTCACATATACACACATAATACATACACACATGCACACATATACACATGCATACACACATCTCTTTGTCTCTCTCGCCCCCTACAAACATCTCTCTCTCTCTCTCTCTACACACACATCTCTCTCTCACGAACTCCAAAGGAAGTACAAAGTTTTTTAGGCCATGCAGGATACCATAGACGATTTATCAGAATGTATTCAGAAATAGCTAAGCCCTTGTCCAGACTTACAAGTAAAAAGGTTCCTTTCTCATGGAGTCCTGAAGCTGAGAAAGCATTTTGCGAACTAAAATTGAGGCTATGTACTGCTCCACTTTTAACTGTTCCTAATTGGTCATTAGAGTTCCATGTGCATACAGATGCCAGCCTTCATGCAGTTGGAGCAGTCTTGCCTCAACCATCATCACATAAGGTAGACCAACCTATCGCCTATGCTAGCAGATTGCTTACCAAAGCAGAAAAGAACTACAACACTACTGAAAGGGAAGGTTTGGCTATCGTATTTGCTCTTCAAAAATTTCGGCATTACCTCCTAGGTGTGCATTTTATTGTCATATCTGATCATCAGCCTTTGAAGTACTTGATTAACAAGCCAAGAGTAGCTGGAAGGATTTGGCGATGGTTATTGCTATTTCAGGAATTTGATTTTGATATTCATATTAAGCCAGGGAAAGAGCACTATATGGCGGATCAGGTATCAAGGACTGCTCTGAGTGAAAAGGCAACAGCACACAACGAAGGGCATATGAAGGGAGAGGATTTGGCTCACAAAATTATCCACAAGGGACTATGGTGGCCTCAGATATACAAAGATGCAATCAAATTCGCTAAGGGGTGCGACATCTGCCAGAGATGAGCTCCTAAGCCAACCAAATTGAATTTTCAACCATTAGTCGTCTCTACAGGATGGCTACCTTTTGAACGATGGGGTCTTGATTTTATTGGTCCGATCAGTCCAACTGGTCAACCTGGGAGTAAGAAATATATTATGATGGCCACATGTTATGCAACTAAGTGGATAGAAGCTAAAGCCACTACAGATTGCACGGCCTTCAAAGTGGCTAAGTTTTTGTTTAAACGTATTTTCTCAAGATTCGGTTGCCCACTTGAAATCACTAGTGATAGAGGCACTCACTTTGTAAATCAGTTGCTCCAATTTGTCTTTGATAGGTATAAAATCTTTCACAAAAAGTCATGTGCTTACTATCCAAGGGCAAATGGCCAAGCGGAAAGCTCTAACAAAATTTTGATTGGGCTCTTACGCAAATTATCCTTTGATCATCAAAGTTCTTGGCCACAAGCATTAATCGGTGCAATTTGGGCTTTCCGAACTACTAGAAGGGGAACCACTGGCAAGAGTCCATTCCGCTTAGTATATGGTAAAGAGGCCTTGGCACCATTCGAATTTATTATCAGGAAGGAAATTGGAGCCAGAACCATTGGAATTGAGCCTCCCATTAGAAGACTTGTGGCATTGGAAATAGGGAAGCAGCAATGAGGAAACTGCAGGTAAAGCAAGAGGAACGCAAAAAGTTGCATGACAAGTATCTAAGGATTAATGAGGTACAGGAAGGATCTTTGGTCTTGGTGCATCAGATCCCGCCAGCATCCACCAAACTGGCACCTAAATGGATAGGGCCCTACAAGGTGATAAAGGTATTACCACAAGGAGCAGTTCTTTTAGAGGACTTGCAGGGTGAAAGGCTGCCCCTGGTCAACATCTCCAGGGTGAAAAGTTATTTGAATTAATGCAAGCAGATGGAATTCACTCACTGTACATACCATAGTTCTTTTCATTGTCTGCAGTCATTTTGTTTGATGGAATAAGCAAATAAATGAGTTGTTGCACCGGGACGGTGCAAAGTCTTGATGTGAGGGTCTGTAGAGCAGGTGAGCTTGCTAGCATTTGATTGACTTTATTTGGGGAGAAGCTTCGGGGAAGTGTCAAAGCATGAGCAATTTGAAGCAAAGTCTTTCGGAGGAAGTGGACGGCACCTTCTTGGACTTCATATGCAATGGGCGATGCCTTCTTAGGCTACATATATGCAAAAGGGCAAGCCTCCTCCTAGACACCAAAGAATTTGGGCGACCCTCTACTTGGGCAACTTTCCTCTACTTGGGCGACCATCTACTTGGGCGACTTTCCTCTACTTGGGCGACCATCTACTTGGGCGACTTACCTCTACTTGGGCGACCCTCTACTTGGGCATCTTCCTCTACGTGGGCGACCCACCTCCTGGGCGACTCTCACCCTGGGCGACCCACCTCCTGGGCGACCCTCCTCCTGGGCGACCCACCTCCTGGGCGACCCTCACCCTGGGCGACCCACCTCTTGGGCGACCCACCTCTTGGGCGACAATAGCCCAGGGCGACCCTCTACCTTTTCCTGCATAATTGGGCGACCCTCCACCTCCCTTCCTCCATTTGGGGCGACCCTAGCCCAAGGCGACCAACCTCCACCTCTTCCTCTACTTGGGCGATTCTTCAACATGACCAAATCTGGGCGACCCTAGCCCAAGGCGACCACCTCTCTCATCATGGGGCGACCCTAGCCCAAGGCGACCACCTCTCTTCCTCCATATTGGGCGATCCTAGCCCAGGGCGACCCTCCTCCCTTTTCCCCAATTGGCCTGGCCATGGGGCGACCATCATCCTAGGCGACTACCGACTTAGTATGGGCTCCACCATGAGCTACTTGGGCAACAAATGACGGGCTGAGGAATATTTCCACTTAGCTTTGGCGGTGTCAGAAGCTAAAATTTGGGGCCTCATTGAAGTTGGCTACCAGATCCAAAATTAGTCCTCTCCTCCACCTCTTGACCACCACTTTGGCGCGTGCGGCACTTAAGGCTGGAATTTGGCAAGGCCACCCTTGGCCACTCTGGAGTCTATATAAACAGATGTTTGGCACTCATTTGGGTAATCTGATTTGAGTAATCTGAATCGGGTGGGCTATTGCGTATCATCACTACCATCACTTGTTGATGCTAGTTGAGGCTATTTTTTGGTCTACTCTCTGCACTCTGTTGCTACAGGCACACTGTGAGAGGTCACTCTGCGATGATTATACAGAGCGTGGGCCTCCAGTGGAGTTGGTGATTAGCATTACAGGGTGATTGAGTGGCTTGGATCTAGTTATTGGCATGCATCGGTGAATTTCTTCAGGATCAAGTCATCTTCTTTATTGTATTCACTTTGTTGGTCTCACTCTTGTACTGTTGCTAGTTAGTTTTGGAATGGCATGCTAGCCCATTGTTACATCCTTTTGTAGTATTTTAGCTCTCTCTGTAATCATTTTCAAAGTTACGAAGTGATTTCCTCTCTCAAGAGCACTTGTCATTCATCCTTTCTTTATAACTGTACATTTTCTCTTCTATTGGTTTCTCTGTTATCAGTGAAGGTACCTGCACACAAGAATGTCACAGGGTATACTTCCCTAAGGAGAACTCCCCTTGAGTAGACGGAGTACTGGAAATGTATACAATTTGATATTGTTGAAAGTGGATACCCTGGTACCTCCTCTACAGTAACTCAAGCATAAACATCCACATTGACCAAGCATTAACCAAGCATCAACATCCACTTTTGCTCCAAGACTAATGCTCTGAGTGAGAGTAGCCGTTAGCCCCCTTACCAACTATAGGAGCCCATGACTCACATTCACTATTACAAGACAACATCTTCAAGACATTATATTGGATGGTAACTCAAGATTTATGCACGATGTTTTTTAGATCATTGAACAAACATCCACATCCAGTTTGGCTCAAAGACTAATGCTGTCAGTGAGGGTAGGTTATTGTTAGCCTCCCTTACCAATTATAGGAGCCCATGACTCACATTCACTATAACAAGACAACAGCTTCAAGGCATTATACTGGATGGTAACTCTAGCTCTAAGTGAGGGTAGGTTATAGTTATCCCCCCTTACCAATTATAGGATCCCATGACACATTCACTATAACAGGACAACATCTTCAAGGTATTATACAGGGTGGTAGGTTATAGTTAGCCCCCCCCTACCAATTATAGAAGCCCATGACTCACATTCACTATAACACTCAAGCTCTAAGTGAGGGTACATTATAGTTAGCCCTCCTTACCAATTATAGGAGCCCATGACTCACATTCACTATAACAGGACCACATCTTCAATGCATTATACTGGATGGTATTTTAAGATTTATGCACGATGTTTTGTAGATCATTGACCAAGCATCCACACCCACTTTGGCTCCAAGATTAATGCTCTGAGTGAGGGTAGGTTATAGTTAGCCCCCTTACCAATTATAGCAGCCCATGACTCACATTCACTATAACACGACAACATCTTCAAGGCATTATAAGGATGATAACTCAAGCTCTAAGTGAGGGTAGGTTATAGTTAGCCCCCCTTACCAATTATAGGAGCCCAAGACTCACATTCACTATAACAAGACAACATCTTCAAGGCATTATACTGGTTGGTAGGTTATAGCTAGCCCCCCTTACCAATTATAGAAGCCCATGACTCACAAGACAACATCTTCTAGGCATTATACTTGATGGTAGGTTATAGTTAGCCCCCCTTACCAATTATACAAGCCCATGACTTACGTTCACTATAACATGACAACATCTTCAAGGCATTATACTTGATGGTCTCCTATATTGATATCCCAGTGATGTTGCTTTAAAGAATAATTGTCTTTAAGAGATATTTCACAATATAATCACTATAGACCATGAGTGCCACCTCACTAAGATATCGGTGATTTTTTTGTACATCCATTGGAACCATCTTATATTTGATAACCCTACTACAATTATAGGAGAATGATAATAAAAAGATACAAGAGGAAATGATGCACTTGTGTATTATTGTATGAATTACTACCTTGTAGATAATTATCCCGCCTACTATAAACAAATGCACCAAGCTGTTCTTGGTGAGAAGCCTTGTAAGCAAGTTTAGTTAGAGTAAGTTTTACATGGGGTTCTGTAAAGATTTTTGCAAACATTGGAATAGGCATGGACACATAGTATTATAGTTCTTGTTCTTGTGCTCGGTTTCAATTGGATTCATAGTTCATTGAATACTTTGATTCCAAAGGAATTTGAGATATCACTAGACACTTTATAAAAACTAGACACTCCTAGCATTTTAGTCAAAGTTTTTCGAGCTTCAAATTTTGAATTTGTAATCATAAAAGAAAACTAAAAAAACCAAGCGTTTCTTTGCTCTCGTCTTCTAGTATAGAACAACTCCTACAAGTCCAATGATTGCATGTAAATTATTTATAATGCATTCAAGAGGATGAAATTCCATTTGGGATGAAGGACAAATATTCAAAACATTAATAAATTCAATACTTTTTCTCAATAGCTCACATAGTATAATAAAGTGAAATACTTACAACTGGATCTATGCATGAAAAGGTATGTTGGATATTGTCCAAGGACCATACTCATGTGCATGTACACATGTTTCACAACAACATTTTTCATTGATTTTCATTAATTAAGTTGGAAGCCAAGAACGCTACCCCTCTAAGAGTCACTCCCACTTTGTTTGGGCAATGTCTTGAGTGTGGTTAACTCATTCCATAGTCGATTCATCCTTGCCTTGGTGCTTGATGAGAAGAATAATTCAAGAGCAGTCCAAGTCTCTTGTGAATTCTTTCAACTCTTGATGTGTGGAAGAAAAGAAATCAAAGATTGAGTTTAGAATTTATGACCTAGCTAGAGCATCCTTTGAGCACCATGTGGTTAACCTCTCTTATTCTTCTTGAGTTGGTTGTTCTTTGCTTTTGAGGATTGTCATCATCTCATCTCTAGAAATGTAACCATAAAGGTTTCTGCCTTGAAGATAAGCATCCATTCAAAGTCACCAAGTTGAGTAAGTACTTTGATGGAATTTATGTATGAAGGAAAATCATCTCCCATGTTGAATTGTTGTAGACCTGATACCAATATGAGGAGATGTATAGGTGTGGTCTAGAGATGAGTTGGGGTTGCACAAAATCTACTCTTCACATGCAAAGTTAGCTCTAGGTTTGCTTAAGAGACTTGTTTAGCTTCACATTAATGCATTTACAACCATTAACTACTTTGAAACATTATTCCCAAAAGTTTACACCAAAACAAATAACTTGCATATGCAAGTAATGTGAGAAAACCTTCTATTTTGAGAATTGAAGTGCTCAATATTTTGCTTAGATCTCGCAACCTCGTATGATTTGACTAAAGAGCTTCTACAGGCATCTAATTCAGGAGTATAGGTAAGTGCGGCAAGTTACTTCATGAATTTACTATACGCCACGAAATGAGTTTAGAAACTCAAGCGGGTCATCCGGACATTTCAAGAACAAGATGATGTACAAATACAGTTGACTTCGTTACTTCATATCATGAGATTGGCTGAAAAAAATGAATATTAATATGTAGATAGTGCATATACCAATTTGAAATGCAGCAAATGATTGAGTACACAGAGAGAAATCAATCTTGCAAAAGCACTCAAATGATGAAGATGCAACAGGGAACAATAGACAATGATGAATATGAAGAAATGTATCAAAATGTATACAATGATGAACATATGATACAAGGGAAAGGTAGCTGACTACTCATACATGCGTTGAGCTCAATGTGTGCTCAATGATGTAGCTCAAAGTCTCTCAAGAAATGGCGCACTTGCCTCATGAATAAATCACCTCTATTTACGCTCATCACATAACTTTGAATTTTGAACTCCGATCACCTAAAAAGTGTTCCTACACTTTACAAGTGATTGAACTGATTCTTTCTACCAAATGAGTCGTGGATTCAACTCTTCACTCATGATATTCCTTACTCTTCTGGGTTTTTACATTTATCCAAGGTGAGCACACCCAAATTGATAAACACATTTTCATATGCGATCTTCCATGTGAGATACATGAACTAATCTGTAGTCTTGAGATAATAGCCAAGCACTTAGGCTTGCTATTTGCACCAACTACTATTAGGGTCATGATGCACATAAGAGTTTGTGATATCGGTGAGGAGTGTCTTTAGCATTTGGCTTTGATTATGATGGAACTGAAGACCCCCAATCTATCTAAGAAGGGATAGATGGTTAACCAAGTGATTGAGGCCACTAGTCACAATGGAAAAACAAAGTTGAGCATGAGGATAGACTTTTCTAAAAGAGCACATTAAACTATTTACACTACAACATATCAGGGGCATACCGATGTTGCCCATACGGACGGTCACGCCTCGGCATCAGTATGACCATTGAAAATGCTTGAAAGACCACGGATGCAATACCCACGGTCATTTGATCATCAGTATATAGGCGTCCGTATGAGCGCCGGTATAGGGGTCGGTACTTTACTGTAAATTACCGACGCTTATACCGATGCTTATACCGACGCTTACACTGACACTTATACCGACGCTCGTACCGACGCTTATACAGAGGCAACGTTTTAACCGGGCCCGAGACCAAAAATTCGACATTTTCTTGCATTTTGAACCAAAGTTTGCTACTATCAAGTTTGCACGTGTGAACTACATTCTGCGCCTATTCTGTACATACATCTCTCTCTTTATCATTCTTTCTCTCTCTTTCTCTCTCTCTCTCTCTCTCTCTCTCTTTCTCTACATCTCTATTTCTCTAGATCTAAAATTTTTGTAAGAATTGCACATACTATACCACCCTTTCTCCTTCTTTGTTTTTTCCCTTTTCTAATTTCTCTTCTCTTTCATTTTGCAGGAGATTTTTGGCATCAAATCTTTGGAATTCGATGAAGGGCAACATTAAGTGGACCTTGAGGACAACCCTCCAAACAATTACATCGATGTAAGTGATTTTTTTGTTTTCGATTGATATAGAGTGAGATAGAGAGAGAGAGATGAAAGAAAGAGAGCGATCTAGAGAAACATAGAGAGAGAGAGAAAGAAAGAGAGAGATGAAAGAGAAAGATAGAGAGAGAGACAAAGAGAGAGAGATGAAAGAGAGAGAGATGAAATAGAAAGAGAATGAGATAAAGAGACAGATGCATACATACATACACACACATATGCATACACATACTCACTTACATATTACATACACACATGCATATTACATACACACTCACAAACATATTACATACACACATGCATATACATACACATACATATTACATACTCACATGCATACACACATATACATACATACATGCATATTACATACAAACATGCATATTGCATACACACATGCATATTAGATACACAGATGCATATACATACACACACATATTCATTCTCATACTCACATACATACATACATGTATACACACATATACATACACACATGTACACACACATGTATACATACACACATGCATATGCATACATACATACACACATAGTTGCATGTACACATACACATACATACATAAACACATGCATATTACATACACACTCACATATGTATACACACACATATGTGCATACACACATGCATATGCCTACATACATACACCCACATACGCATGTACACACACACATACATACATACACACATACATACATACACATATGCATATTACATACACACACACATATATATACACACTCACATATGTATACACACTCATGTATACACACACATGCATACTGCACATACACATACACACACATCACATATACATAACACATACACACATATACATGTTTTAGGGATAGGGTTTTAGGATTAGGGTTTATGAATTTCTCTTTTCTTTTGTTTTGTAGGAGATTTTTGGCATCAGGACTTTGGAATTCGACGAAGGAAAACATTAAGTGGACTTTGACGAAAACGCTCCAAACAATTACATCGATGTAAGTGATTGTTTTGTTCTCAAATGATATAGAGTGAGATATAGAGAGATAGAGATGAAAGAAAGAGAGAGATGCATACACACATATTTGATTGTACACACACATACATACATACACACATGCATATTACATACACACACACATATAGATACACACTCACATATGTATACACGCACATATGTGCATACACACATGCATATGCGTACATACATGCACATACATATGCATCTACACACACACATACATACATACACACATGCATATTACATCACATGCACATATATAGACACATTCACATATGTATACACACACATGCATACATGAACATACACATACACACACACACACCACACATACATACACACATATATATGTTTTAGGGTTAGGGTTTTAGGATTATGGTTTTTGACTTTTTCACATATACACACATAATACATACACACATGCACACATATACACATGCATACACACATCTCTTTGTCTCTCTCTCCCCCTACAAACATCTCTTTCTCTCTCTCTCTACACACACATACTCTGAATAATATTTATCCTTGAAACCTTCTGGTTGCTCCATGAAAACATCATCTAAAATGTAACCATTTAAAAATGCATTCTTCACATCTAACTGACATAGCTTCCAACCTTTACATGTAGCAATAGCTATGAGAGTCCTTATAGTTGTCGTCTTTGCAACAGGACTATAAGTTTCATCATAGTCCACACCATAAGTCTGTGTATATCATTTTACAACAATTCTAGCTTTATACCTAGACACACTTCCATCTACATACCTCTTTGTCTTGTAGACACATTTGCATCCAATGATTTTTTGATTATTTGGTTTAGGAGCCAAATCCAATGTCTCATTCTCCATCAATGCATCATACTCATGGTGCATAGCTTTCTCCAAATTTTCTTTACATTTTGCCTCTTCATATGTAGAAGGGTCTTCCTCTGCTTTCACCATGTAAGAATAATCTTTAGTAGTCAAAAATGAAGTATCATAGCTATACCTTATAGGTTGCCATTTGTGCCCTTGATGATCTTCTAAGTTCTCCACTTCTTGAAGTTTCTGGTTCATCCCATTCTGGATCAAACCTTGGCATTTGTTCAACTTCAACTAGTGCTTCATTGTTCTCTTCTTCATCAAATATTTGAACCTTTGATTTACCTTTTTTTTTGGTTCAATCTTTCTTCATCACCTGCATGAATATTAATTGTACCTGCATACCAAGTAACTTCCTCATCAAATGTAACATCCTTTGATACAAGGAATTGCTTTGTGGATGGGCTCTACAACCTATAACCCATATTCTTATCATCATAACCAATGAACACATAGTTTTCAGCTTTAGGCTCCAATTTATGCCTCAATTGAGATGGCACATATGCATAAGCCAAACATCCAAACACTTTGCAATGATCTAAGGTAGGTCTCTTATCCCACCATGCCTCATAAGGTTTCATACCATTCAAAGCCTTACATGGAAGTCCATTAACCAAATAATTAGCTATATTCATAGCCTCAGCCCACAATTAATTAGGGTACTTTTTCTCCTTCAACATTGACCTTGGAAACTCAACAAGAGTTCTATTTCTCCTTTCTGCTACACCATTTTGTTCATGAGAGTACCTAAAAGTAACTTCCCTTTTTATACATGCATTCCAAAAGTAATCACTGAACTCGTTAGAAAAATACTCTCCCCCTCCATCTCACCTTAATGTCTTAATTTTTTGTCTTGAAACTCTTTCGGCATACACATGATAATGTTTAAATGTATTGAGGACCTCTGATTTATCTTTGATCACATATATGGTGATCCACATGGAAACTTCATCAACATAAATCACATAATATCTTGAATCATTAATGCTAAAGTCCTTTGATGTCCCCACACATCTATATGTACTAACTCAAGCTTCTCTAAATGCATTAAACCATGCTTATTGTATGATTGCTTATGAGCCTTACCTAACTGACATGGTTCACATATGTATGTCATGTGTTGACCTGCAATACTAGGTAATTCAAGCACTGAACCATTGTTAATCATATCCTTAATACCTCTTTTATGCCAAAGCCTTATGTCCTCCATAGGTGAACAAGGCATGAACAACATTGCCTTGAATCTTCAATGTGAATAGCCTCCATAAATGTCCAAGACTTTTATGCCAAAGCCTTATGTCCTCCATAGGTGAACAAGGCATGAACAACATTGCCTTGAATCTTCAATGTGAATAGCCTTCCTTCTTTCTTTCCTGGACCAATTTGTTTATACCCATTGCTAGGCTCTTCCACAAAAACTCCATCATTCCTGAACCTTACTTCATAACCTTTCTCTATAATTCGCCCTACACTTATCAGATTGTTTGGGATTGTAGGAACATACAAAACCTTACTCAGAAGAGTGCTTTCAGCCTTGGCCTTTACCGATCCAATGGACTTCACATTGTGCTTTGTGTTATCATTTGTTTGAACTACATCACCTTATTAATCTATCATCAAAGCTACATTACCACTCAGGTGATAACTACACCCTGAGTCTATGTAGAAGATTCGTTGATCTTCCATTTGTCTTTCACAGGTTGCATCATAATTAAGGTTGAATCCTCTTTCTGATCTGAAGCATAATTGTAGTAGTTATTCTTGTAGGATTGAGTTTGAAAGCCTCTACCTGCATTTCTTCCAAAGTAACCTCTACTATTTACTTGAAATTACCTCTCTGATTTCTACCACCTCTTCCTCTTAAATTAAAGTTTTGATTATATCCTTCACTATTCTGATTATTATGCCAACATTCATGAGCTAAGTGATTAGTCTTACCGCAAATCCAGCAAGCTTTGACTTCATCTTTATTGCTTTTGGCTCTTCCTCTTCCTTTGCCACCACCTCTTCCTCTTAAGAAGTTAGCTTTTGACCTGTACTTTTATCAACATCACCTTTGACATCCTCCTCAAAGGTTAGCATGTGTCCTAGTAATTGATTCAAATCAGGAGTGAAATGATCTAGTGACAACTCAATGGATAGAATGAATGGCTTCCACTTATCATCTCCTCTCAAACTTGTGAGAATTTGTCTTACCGATTTGTCCTCTTCAATATCTTCATCGAGTGCTCCTAATGCATCTGCAATGTCCTTCATCCTTGCTACATAATAAAAAATGGATTGAGAAGCCAACTTCTTCCTAAATTTGGTGAACTTTGCCCATAAAAATGCCTTCCTTGACTTTGTGCTGTTTTGGAAATGCTCCTCCAGAGCATTCCATATTTCACTTGCACTTTCAAGCCCTCTAATGTGACGTAGGAAGTAATCATTGACTCCCATGTAGATAATGATTGTTGCTGGAGCATCCTTCTTCATCCATGTCTTCAAATTTGAGAGCTCTTCCCTAGTTGGAACACTATGATCTCTGAATTCTGGTTTCTCTTCTTCAACTATGATGTATCCTATCAGTTCTTTGCTCATAAGATGATCTTCCATCCTCATTGACCAAGAAAGATAGTTTTCTCTATCCAATTTCTCTATCTAAAGAGAATCTACCATCCTTTCTTCACCTATGCAATAAATTCTTCAAGCTTTGTGAATAATGAATGTACCTTTACTTTGAATGTAGTTCCATTTGATCTTCTTGATAGCTTCAGGCCTCCTTCTCTAGCTTTCACTTCAACCTTTGACCTTTTGAATCTTCAAAGATTTGATTTCTATATATCTACAATAGTAGGGGTCTTCCTTTCTTCAAATTTGATGACCCCTGCTCTGATACCACTGATGGAGAGTGTTAATCTTCAAAAAATCAAGTGATCCTTGATGTTAGAGCACCTCTATATCAAGAACAACTCAAAATTACAACCAATTTTGGAAAACCAATGCCAAATTATCAAACAATGAACTAACTGTGAAGAAACTAATTATTTAGAAAAGTCTACTGCACTTAATTCTCTTGTGGACTAATCAAATGTGTAACGTTTTCTATGAAACTTTATAAAAGGTGTCCCCTAAAGCTTATGCACCTTCTCCAAGTGAAAGATCTCCAAAAGACTTCGTAGATCTTGAGATTTGTTCCAAACAATGTACCTATGTCTGAAACTTTTCTTCTGTGTAGTCGACCTTGACACATGCAACTTCTAATGCATGGTTCTCCCAAACTAGACATTGTTTATTCAGATGCTTTTATCCACCAGTAGCTTACATTTTAACTTAAAGAATGAGCACTTAGATACTCAAAAAGTTTGACTTTGGAGGGAGATGTGATCAAAACATTGACCACTAGGATTCCACCTCTTTCTATCTTCACATTTACACATGTAAATGTTCCTACTTTAAATTCTCCCAACTTGATTACAATTAACCTCTTAAAACTTGTACAGAGGTCACTCTACTATAGACTTAGACTTGTACTGAAGAATTCCTCAAGAAGATAAACACAAAAGGAGCACTAAGCAAAAGATCGAGGTGCAACATTTTTCTATTTAGAGAAATCTTACATCTAAGGAATGGTACTCATTCAGCTTATGATCTACTCCTCTCTATCTCATCTATTCTTCATCTCTCATCTATATCACGAATATATACAAGTGTATATATACATATAAGTGTAATTCGTCATTACTTCAAGTATCTGTGAAGTATTTACAAAGCTTATATACATGTGTATATAGACCATCTCTTTCTGAACCTCTACTTCACTTCATGCTCTTAGGCTTCAATTGTTTCTTCAAATCTTCACTCCTAAGCTTCATATAATCATCAATTGTTGATTTTCTTGCTCCAATAGACAGCGGGTAGATATGCTCAATACTCCACCCTCAAGTGACCACAAATGATCCATGCTGGTCTGAGTTTTAAGGTCCCCATTATGAGGAGAAGCCATTGTGAGATACTCAAGATTTGTGAACCCTAATTTCTAAGTTTGATGAGGTCTATGTGCCACTATTGATGGTTACAGATGATCTTTGTGAGCCTAGCCATTGGGTTAGGGAGGGCATAAACTTTAAGGCCATTGGGTTGCCATTCAAGGCAAAAATAAAGGCCTTATGGCATCGCGTGATTTCCCCATAGTAACTTAATGGGGGAAGTGCAAAGGAGGGCTTGCCCCCTTCTATAGGGTCAGAGATAGTAGAAAATCTATTCATGGAGGTATTGTCCTAGTGATATTTTGTCAACTATTGTGTCTCTCTTGACTACATTTATCTATACCGATTCCCCTTGTAAAAGTTATAAAAGCATGGCCTAGGTCGAACTTTACATAGCATTACACACTAGTAAGCCCTTCATCCAGAGTTTCTCTATATCGCCATCTATGATCCACATTGGGAGCACACTCGTAGATAGCACCATCATTGTAACTACATTATGCTTGGGAATCTGAGAATTTGAGTTCTCTATCTCTGAATCTACATCTATCTTTGTCTCCATTTTTCTCTCATGTCTGTCTACTATTCTATTCTATCGTGCTCATATTTTCTTGCATAGAATACAAGGATCAATCTACATTGAAACTAGGGAATGCCTCCCCCAAATCCTACCGCAATTACAATCTAGAAAATGATAGCAATTGAACGGAAAAAAAAGACAACTAAAAAATGAAATAGAGGTTTGGATGTCATTTTTAGATAACGACTATGACCCATTCAAGAATCAAAATGCTTGCATTGAAAATATATCCACGTTTCATGATAAGAATGAAGATTAGCATGGTAAGGATTGTGTTGAATATGGAGACCCTTCTCCATCTGCATACGCTATCGCTAAAACTCAGTCTAGTAGCAATAGTTATAAAACAAGAATTGGTGAAGAGACTCATAATTCGCATAGATAGGAACTATTAGCAGACTCGAAAATGAATGAATTACAAGGTCAAATGATTATATGTCAATATGGACTTCATCTATGATCATTGACAGATAAATGTATTGGTTTTTCAATCCTTCTGGACAACGGACCACAATCTTTATATACTTTAAATTCCAACTTGACGATATTATTCATGTTGGCACAAGATGGATGTTCACTATTATTGCATAGCTCTTTAGGTTGCAATATGTGACAAGAATTTTCACATGTCATAACTCCGCTAAGATATTTCCACGTTCCATTTCAATCTCATGGATCGATTTTGGAACTAAGTTATACAAAATTGTGGGGAGCATTCTCATTTTCCACATGATTTCTAGTTTATGAAATATTTTCAAAATAGCCAAACAAATCTGAATGTACAATTTAGGTTGTTTGAATGTTTGAATAACCTCCTCTTAGTATTGTCTTCTTGATCAAGCTTTTGCATTAGTTTTGCTATGATACCAACTCTAGAGAATGAGTTCTTATATGCACAATAACAAGCATACAGTGCGCCCATCTAGATCCAACACTTGGATAGATAGTCACATCTTGGATTGCATGGTGTTCTCAACTCAAACCTCAAATGGACCTTTGACTTTATTGAATTGAAGTATAGATTTTCTAAAATCTATAAGTCACTTACTTTGGATATTTTTTATTCAAAACACAACTGACAAAAATAGACTAGCTTTCCACATAGGTATGTTGAAGAACTAGACTTAACTCTTGGACTGATAATTGATAGACTATACAACCTTTCAAAAGGATATTTAAGATACCACAATTACACAAGATAATTTTTCCAACAAGATATAACTCATGTAATTTGGATGCATTTGATTAGGAAATGCAACTACCAAAAATGGACTACCTATCTACAGAGGGATGATGGAGAATTAGACTTCACTCTAGAACTGATAACTCATAGATTGTAGAACATTTGGGGAAGATATTTGAAACCAATATCCAAAAGAAATAAGATTTCTAAGATGTTATAAATCATGTAATTAGGATATGTTGTGGATGGGAAATGCAACTAACTAAAATAGACTACTTCTCCACATAGATTTGCTTAGGAATTGGACTTCACTCTCAAACTCATAACTCATAGAATATAGAAGATTTGATGAAGCTATTTTAGACAAAACAAAAGACTAGATAATTCGAATGAGTGTTTAAACACAAGAAATGGTTACATATATGCTGAGATATGAGCCTCACAACATGATTTTGTACATAGTGATGTGTGATTGGGAAGAACGTTGGAGAAAACAAAATGAAAAAATGGCTTCTAAGATTAGGTCTGACTACTAATTTCTCTTGCCTCTTTCTATCATTGTTAAGAACCTTCTCCCACTCCATGTTTAGAGCCAATGAGCATGTGAAGAAGTTTGTGCTTTGTTCTTAACTCACCACTTTCATTTGTTTGCCCACTACATGCCATCTCACAATAAGGAAAATATTGTATCTTTGAATCATCATTACTTTTGGCTAGTTTTTTTTCATCCTTAGAATTATATTCACCTTTAGGTTTACATTTGGTAAATGTGTCCAAGTATAGCTCATGTGAAAATGATCGTGCATAGTTATTGCCAATAGAAGCGACTATGTGATCATTCTATAAAATAAGATCATATTTACGACTTCCTAGAAAGAACCCACTATGAATCTCTCCCCAACTGAATCTTAATATAGACCCTTCGCTCAAGTATGAAACAAGCTCATGTGGCTCAAAGAAACATCTTTTTCTTTTATACGTAGGTTAAACAAGCTGCCATATTTTGGGACAACCTAAGTAGCATATGCCTTGCACAAAATATAGTGTTGCATTCAAAGGATATCAGGGTGAAGCATTTAAGCATCAAGAGGAAATACACATATATTTTTAGTGAAGCTTTGCAAAAAGTAAACCTTCAAAGATTGAAGGCATGTTTTGGAATGAAGGATCTAAGTGGAAAATTGAATATTGATATGAGATATCTAATATACCAAAAAATTGACATTTGAACCAACCAAAGAAGAACATATGAATTTGTGAATTATTTTTGGACTCTCCCACAATGAATTTCAAATCATGACCAACGGTTATGCCACTATACCTACATTGCTTAGTGATTGGTTTCCTATATCATAGGAAAAGTAGATCTCCTATAAGAAGACATGTACGCGTCATGTGCATATATGAATTAGCATGAGGCTTGTGCAGAACTTAGTGAATAAGGCTACGCAAGCCCAAGAACCATCCTTCTATCTTAAGCACACCACCTACTAGCTTTCCCATCAACTTAGGTGGCCATATCTCTACATCTATGCAAAAAAACTATACTCTCATTACTAGTAAGCTCATAATTTTTACTCTATATGTATTATTTTGTATTTCATTTATAAATATTCAAATGTTTATAATTTCTCAAATTTTTATTCGCTAGCAAGTTGAAACTTTTAATAATTGTTGACAAACAGTACAAATACTGAGTGCATACTTCCACATATAGCTATAGATGACTAAAAGTCATGTATCTTTTTTATTTTTCACTAATAGAGAAATTAGTTCTAATGCTCCCATTACACCTTATAGGCCGTTGGGTCTAATTTGAGCATCTAGTACCTTTTGAATTTTCCTAGTTATTGAGATATCATCAACGTAGAGATCAACTTCCAAAGATGAATAGAGATGTTCTTTTACTCTTCCATCATTGGATAATTTTACCCAGTGAAGTCCTTGAAAAGACATTGTGAGTGAAATGCTTGATATTGATTAGAAAGAAGTGCTAAGGAAGAGAGGAGAACACATGAACAAAGAATGATGAGCTTCTATAAGAGGGTGATAAGAAACGTCTTGGAGTTTTGGAAATGATGTTAATATCTCATTCTCTACATCATTTGTAGTTATTCAAACTAAAAGTATGGATCATTTGTTTTCTCAAAGATAGGTTCTAAAACCCACATATTGCTAGAGTATAATGTCAAACATTGGGGGGAAAATGAACCCTCCATGGGCCTATTGGATTGATGAGTGATTAGTGATGGACCAATGAGAACAGGGTGGTGGCCACAGTCTATACTCTATTAAAATTACTAGGTTGAAGGGGGGAGAGGGGACAAGTTTCCCCCCTCTTTAATGAGGTTCCTTTAGAGAGAGAAGGGATCTTGTAACCAGGTTGGGACTGAAAATTCAAATTCTTTCAAACATTTAAAATCTTATCATAACACGTGACAATATACCCCCTATACGTTTTAGGGCCAAAAGTGCTCTTCTTGACCACAGATTCAAAACTTTTGCATGTTTTGGGTTGAGAAAAAGATTTTTTTTCCAAAAAACCCTCAATAAAAGAGGTGTTTTCCTTCCTAAACTTTACATTTTTATACTAGTTCCCAAAAAGATATATATTTCCACTAGTTTGTCTTTGTAAAAGAGCATTAAAGCTCTTTTGTCTATACTCCAAGCTATCAGCATCTCCCATATTTAACTATTGTTGTAGTTTGATGACCAACCTCACTGGCAACATCTAAAGGTTGTAGGCAACCAAAATATGAAGTTCTCACATTAAGGTGTTAGACTATCAAAGCTTAACATGGAAAATGCATGCCAGATGAGTACTCAAAAGATGCTTGGGTATACATGCCACCCTCTAGATCTAGGCCTCATTGAGTTAGAGATCTTGGAAACTTGGGTCCCAATTGGAAGGGAAGTCTACTTGGCTTCAAGAACCACAAAGATAATGGGATGGTTGCTATTCCACAACATCTATTGAAATGGCAACTCTGAAACTTGAAAACTCTATTAGAACAAGATATCCTATGAGTTATAATTATTAATCTACAATATTGCATGGTTGATAGTGTTAAATATACCTTTGACCTATCTAGATATGCTTTTATTTGTTACATATATATTCCCTTCTACTTTGGTGTATGAGGAGAAACTTCATAGCCTGAAAGGTACTTTCTGAGGATTGCATGAAGATCTGAGGTTTCTTGTGAAATTTTGAATTGTTGATGAATTTGATATGTGTTTAAGCTATCTACATGTGTTTTATTTGTGGTTTGGCCATATTTCCATCTATGGAGTTGGAAGAACAACCATTCGATAGCCTTACATGTATGTTTTAAACATTGCATGCAATTTCTAAGGCATCAATCATTCCATAGTATTAATGATTTCCTAATGATGGATTTTTCTTTTACACATGTATATGTTCTACCCATTACATGGAAATAATTTGGAAAGTTAGAGATAAATAAAATCTATTATCTTATAGATTTAAAATGGGCATGGATCAATGTATAGTGCATCCTCTATTTTATTTGGAAGATTGAAATAGAAATTTATAAATCAAAATGAAATTACATGAGCTTTTAGATTTATTTGTCTATATTGGTGTGGATTTTTGTTAGAAGGGGAAAGGTTGCATGAATTATGACTAATTGCGTAAGCTTTTGAATTGCAGATGGCATTCAATATTTGCTTAAGCTATCTACACTTTTTTTAATATTTCAACTATGACTCATTATATGTTGGTGGGAGGAGAACATTTCATATTCCTACAAATCAAATACATTATAAAGATTGCATGAAAATGGTATATCATTAGTCATTTCATATGTAGCTCTTGCTCAACCTTCTTCATGAAAGAAGACTTGTTGTGCAAAGGGGGGTCCTTCTGCTTTCATTGGGGTTTGGAGGCACAACAAGACTTCTAGACATTAAGATATTATCAAATATTGTATTTTGCAAACTATTTAATCACTCCTGACTATGTTTGTCTATTTGGCTCCCATTTTAGACTCTATATATGCATGCATCACTATAGAATAAGTGAGTTGTTAGAAATACGTTCCATGGCCTTGAAAATTTTAAGAGTAAAGTTCCATATCCACTAAAAATAACCCTACACGGCCATAAAAGCACCAAAAAAAAGGGGAGCCACAGAAACACGGGATAGAGCTCTGCAAAATATTTCTAGAACTCTATCCTGCATTTCTATGGATGCCCAATTTGTGGTGCTTTTCAGGCCGTGAAAGTTTATTTCTAGTGGATATGAAACTTTAGTATTACAAATTTAAGGTCCATGAAATTCGTTATGTGCTAAATGCAATCCACCAATGGAAATATGAGTTTATAGCCATAAATAATTTTCTTTGCACACAGAACATGTTGAATTGAGTGCACAGAATTGTGAACATATGATATAGGTCAATGTGGTCTTGAGCATGTGTTAGAAAGGTTTTGAAAAATTTTATTACCTATAAAATAGTTTCATATTACAAAATATCTCTTCAAGAAGAATGATCACATAGTCATATATGGTTCTATATACTTTCTTGGGTTGTATATTTCATCAATTTCCCTAAAATTTGCTAGAAAGAATTTGTATTTCGATCATTAATCACCTTGCATGACCTCAAAAGCAACAAAAATAAGGCCAACCACAGAAATGTAGGAATGCCTCTACAAAAGTTTTGCAGAGGCCTATCCTGCAAAACTCTCACTACCCTTTTCTAGTGCATTTTGAGGGCATCAAGAGTTCAGGTGTTAGAATTAGACAAATAGAAAGTGGATCTTATGGTTTTAGCATGGGATATAGAAATTTGCATAGAATCTATGGTTTAGGATGGTTTTCTTTTGTGTCTATCACATGACCTCCCTCTCAAAGTGATGAGTTCCTCAAGGGGAGGTTATGTGATTGTGAGATCTTCTACAGCTTGAATCTTCATAGCTATTTGTCTTTGTAGAGTTCTTGATATGTTGTACTCGAACACCATGATGATGGATATCCACAAAGAATCTAGAAAGGCTTTGTAGTATATCTACGTACTGAATCAATTGCATGATTATCATTATGGACATCACTCCTCTTTTGGCTCTAATGATGACCCTTTTGATGTGGGATGGTGATCATGGAAGAATTAAACCCAAATTGTTTGTTCATTGGAAATTTGAATACCATCAAATCAGTTTTTCATCAACTAAGAATTTGAGTTCTTCATTGACTTCTTTGTCATGGTTGCATGCTAAACATATGTAGGAATAATTTCTTTTATATTTAATTATTTTGTAGCAATATTAATCATTTCCTCATTATAAATCATCTTCCTAATAAAAATCTTCTATAATCATGTAGAAATTCTTTCACATATATTTTCGTATCCATATACTGTAATATTGGTGTCATTCTTTTGAAAAGAACAAGAAGTAAGTAAAATAAAATATTTAACAATTTAAATTGCTTCTTTCGTGTTAATGAAACATTTATTTCTCGGATGAACTACCTATGCAAGGCAAATATTGGTTTCATTCTTTTGCAAATATGATAATAAAGAGAAATACATACTGTAGAGGAGGTACTGGGGTATCCACTTTTAATAAGAGCAAAAAAATGCACTTTTGGTACTTCACCTACTCAAGGGAGGTCCTCCTTAGGGAAGTATACCCTTTAAAATTTCTGTGAGTAGACAGATCACAATAACTGCACCACAAATGTGGACACTCAGAGATAAGGTCAATGACAATGGAAATAGTGACGGACGAAACCACAACTTAGTCCCCACAGATGATTACAATATAGGAAAAAGAAATGCTCTAAAGTTGATGCTCTGGGCTAACATGCAACTCCAAAACTAAACAACATCCATACAAGAGATTCATCCAATCCATATAATGAACACAACTAGATGGAGACTGGCACTGATCAATACAAATTATGAAGACTTGCTCTAAGGGAAAGAGCACGAAAATACCAATGACTCACACTGAATGACAAAACTAAGCCACTCTCTTCACAATATAGTGCTATTAGCCTTCCACTAAGAAGCCCACGCTCTGTGTCCTCGCCACAGAGTGACTTCCTATAGTAGGCTTGTAGCCACAGAGTGCAAAAAGAGGACCCTTGTAGATATGTATGTATATGCGTATCCCAAATGAACACAAGTCCATTGCTTTTATAGGCTCCAGTAGGCCAAGAGGGCCTTGCCGATTCCTCATGTCCACTGATCGTGTGCTAGTTGATTGTCCCAAAATTGGAGGGGTAGATCAAATATGCCACCAGTCTTGAATTGGATCCTCAAAAATAGGCAGTCGTCATGAAT
>MU260862.1:0-15000 GCA_020310875.1 Ceratopteris richardii | reverse complement strand
TGATGAATGACATTTAGAGAATGTATGTATTTCAATACTCGAAGCAATTGATAGATGAGGTATTGATGATGGTCATCGTTTAGGAACTGAGGTGAACGATTATCTGATGCATATCCATGTCCATACGTTCGTAAACAACATAGAGGTCCTTAAAATTCTGTTTACATGTGGGCATAGTAATGTCCCTCACAGAAATTATGTTCTCATAAAAGAGATGGTGGAGGAGAGAGAGATGGCGCTACAGACCCCCACATCAAGACTTTGCACCGTCTCAGTGCAATTTCTCCTTATTTGCTTATTTCAATAAGACGAAAACAAAGTGCAAATAGTGCATGAAATATGGTATATACAGTGAACAAAATTCTTCCTATTTGACTTAATTCATGTAATTCTTCACCCTAGAGATATTGACCAGGGGTATCCTCTTACCCTGCGAATCCTCCAGATGCACTCCTCTATGTGGTAATACCTTTATCACTCTGTATGGTCCGCTCCATTTGGGTGCCAATTTGGTTGAAACTGATGGGATTGGATGGACCAAAACCAAGGATCCTTCCGGTACTTCAATGTTCCGAAGATACCTGTCGTGCAGTCTTTTGCACTCTTCCTATGTTACCTGAAGTTTTTGCATTACTTCTTCTCTGTATTCTTCTAATTCCACGAGTCTCCTAATGGGAGGTTCAATTCCAATGGTTTTGGCTCCAAGTTCTCTTTTGATAATAAATTTGAATGGTGCTAATGCCACTTTTCCATATAGTGTTAAAGCCGTGCAATCCATAGTAGCTTTAGCCTATATCCATTTAGTTGCATAACATGTGGCCATCAAAATATACTTCTTACCCCCAGGGTGACCAGTTGGACTAATAGGTCCTATGAAATCAAGATCCCATCGTTCAAATGGTAGCCATCTTGTAGATATGACTAATGGTTGGAAATTCACTAAGAAACTATTTTTCTCTATTTGTAACCATGTTTTGTGGTGTGGAGTATATAGAGCAAGTTATTATCTAGAATAAAACAATTAGATTTTTATGGAGTCTAAATTCAACTTTGGATAGGAATAAATGATTCCATCTTCCCTACACTATCTTATATGAACCAAATGAATCAATGCCTTTATTGGATTTGCATCACCATGTTATGAAGTTTATGGTAATGATTTTTTTACTTAGATTGAAGAACCTCCACTGAATACAATAAATTACCTTCTCTCACTCTTCCATCTTTATTGACATTACGTTTAGCATACTTAGGTGATTAATGTTTTACACCTTTGTGCAGGCTACATTACGAAAATATTCTCAATATTATTTTACAAGCCATGTTATCTGTAAGATAAAAATAAAGCATGGTAAATTTTACAAAACTTAACTTTTTTTTGCAACACTATGGCTTGATACACATACCTATATGATGTAGGTATTCATCTTGAATATTTTTATACTTAACACACTTTTGTAAATCATCTAATTATAGATTCTAAGATTCTTTCATATTGATCATTACTAATTTTTCTACCTATATGAACCATCATCCTTACACTCTCCTCTTCTCAATTCAAGGATATGATTGATAATTTCATAAAATCAAATAGTTGTTGTAAACAAAATATGATTAAGAGAGTTTCCGAATATACTGAAAGATAATTTTCAAGAACCAAGATCATCATTGATTTCTTGGAGACCTCACTTAGTATCTCTAAATGTAAAAAAAATGGCTTAGAGTTTTCCTCATCAATGTCTCCTTAAATATTAATAAGTGCTTCAGGTATATCTACATCAAATATCAAATGAATTCTATCCTTAGAGAAACATTGCATAAATCAATAAAATGCCTTACTAGATGATACACTTAATTTTATGTAGTAGAGAACCTCAATCCACACTTGTAAAAAGGATTTAAATCATAGAAAGAAACAAGTAATATTGCAAAAGTTTTCGTAGAGTTTGAGACCAACGAGTTTTGGAGGAAAATCTACTTTACGACTGCTAGAAGCTAAGTGCATGTAGTATTCAGATGTAAAGAGAACATTTAGAGAAAGACTTGGATTGGATTCTTCACTTTGCTCAATAATTAGAACTCCCATACAAAGATAAATAGCAAGACGTGGTTTTCATTTAATTCTTGCACTACTTCATACACAATGATTGCAAAAATATCTCTCATGATGTTTAATAAGATAGATCATAAGTTAGATAGAGTAGATCATAAGTCATACTATGAAATTTTTCTCTAGCATATATATTCAAGTATAGGTCACGTTTTGAAATGTCTAACACAATTATATTTCAAAATAAAAAATCATTGCATCATTTCATTACAGGTTATATAAGTTTGAAACTTCTATCTAATAGTCTACAAACGATAAGGATCTTTATGTGCCATTTTATATAGCATATGTTACAATTGCATGCATCCACTCATATCAGCCATGCACTGATATTCCCCATTACTCTTGAGCATATTCAAGTTCTAGAAAACATTTATTTGTAAGCATAGTTCAATGATATAAAACATTTTAAGGACAAACACATCAATAGGAAAATAGAATTCTGGGTTTACTTGGCCACTTAGCAATTGGCACAAATCAAATTCTTTTGTAATCCTCAATAACATTTTACTTTATACAAAATCCCTTGAGTATTTTAACAAGAATTTCAACATCCATACTCGTCGTCTTACAATCTTCTTGATTTCTTGCAATGGAGTCTATCCTTTTAGGTATATTCTCCACAACGTCTTTCATAGCCTACACTGTTTCAAGCTCTTGAATTCACTCTATTTTCATTAATGTTTTAGACCATATACTTATCTTAGATAAGGATCCCCTAAAAGAGTTGTTGCAATACCTTGTAACATTTTGGATTGTGGGAAATTAAAATAGTGATCAAAATATCTTGCTTAGAATTTTTGTGGTATCTACCTTTCAATGACTCTTGTAGTTTCCATAAAATTGAGTTCAAAAATATGATTCTCTTATTCTTATTATCATTTTCGTCCTTCATTTACAAATTAACGTTTTTTTGTTGGCCTTAATTGCATAACTATTAACCTCTATCTAACAATTATAATACTATCTTGTTTATCTCAATCCAAATTATCATAGTATTGGAAATTCAATTTTGATTCAACACATTTACTTGTGATGTTTCTAAGTAAAAAACTTTCAATTTTACATATTCTATCATATCTTGTAATTTGTGCTTAAGCTCTTTGGAATCTTGTATATTTATCCTAGATACTCCATTTCTTGCTTGAAGTGATGAGATTGTGGTTTGAATAAAGTTTAAGTGCTATTTAACATAGTTATTGCATAAACTTCCAATGTTGGCAACTCCTCAATCATTTTAACTTTTTTTCTTAGTTATTCTCAATCAATGATTTGAATCAATCATTGATTCAAATCTTGACATGAATTCTGATATTTCATAAGTTCATGTTGCAACCATGTTGCAACCATGTATTTCATAAGTTCTGATACTTCTTATGTGGGTAAATGTTTCTTAAGATGGAGTCCAAATTCTTGAAGAAGTGATGCTTTCTCTTCATGAAACAAACCTAGTTAGATATTTCTTTTTTCCAAAACTTTATCAATAGTATGAAAAGATCACACCACTTAATACTCTCGAAATTTATCAACCAATGTATTTTCCATTCCTTGACCGATTGATAATTGTTGAAAATTAGTTTTAAAAGATTACCTTCTTTTAATATAATGGATCCCTCAAAATGTTTCCTACTGGTGTTGAAAAGCATTCAAAAACCTACAAACAAATTTGTACATCCATCTTTATTTTAGACCTAACACTAGATGATGTAGTAGTAATCTCTGCAAAATGAGAGGCTTCGGATAATCCCCTCAATAAATATTTCAAAAGGGATCTGTTATCAGCATGTTACATGAGTAAGATTAGGAAAATTCTTACCTAAGTTAAGTTATTTTTAAGATTGAACTTATGGAAAAGATCATAACATATATGATTATAAACTACCAACAAGAAACATATATAGGCCTTACTTCATCAATAATCAAGTTCTCTCAAAAAACTAGTGCATGTGAAAGTCATCTATTTTTATCTTAGAGATTTAGGATTAAATAAAACTTTAGAGTACTTGTCACAAGGCCGAATTCTAACTCCATCTATGTATTAGAAGTTTTATCAAACGTCAATTTGCCTACAAACTTCAAAAATTTGAAGATTTTTGAAATTCCTTTAGGTGTTCTATAACAGTCAACATATACCTGATGATCATTGGTTTGAGCATGAGCTATAAAAATTGTACGGTTTCCCATAGATTTTGAACAATTCCACGGGCTAAAAACAAAATCCAATAGCTTCACTCTTTGTAATACCTTGAACATGTCAGATTGGCCATAATCAAATAAAAGAAACTAGTGGTAAGAGTCCTTTAACATGTTTCACTTTTCCTCTTCACCATCGAAGTCTTCAATGGCCATAACTTTGATCACTTAGTCTACGAGCCATGCTAGAATGGATTTCTCAAAAACCTTGGAATTAATGAACATAAACACTTTGTGCTAAAAGTTCAATATGCGAACTTTACATATACATGATTATTAGTTGAGATAAATACACGCATGATGTTTATGCATTGCCTTTAATCCAATTTCCATGTTGAATCTCTCAACATAAGTGGAAATAATAAATTACTTGATATGCTCGAGCCCACACATGCAATAACAATATAGGTATCCTCATATGTAAATTGATTAAAATTTCACAATAAGAGGCCTTTTCCAAGTGTCATTTGAATGGCATTTACACATTTCATCTATCTGAATGATTGCGAACTACATTAAGGCTCAAAAGTCCTCAAAAATCACCTGAACAATAACTCTACCTAGAACAATGATTCGAGGTAAAAATAAGATACTTCAAGTACAAATTGTTGGGTTTTTTAATTAATGGATGTTTTCAGATCTTTGTGATAGTCGACAAGCCCCTGCGATGGACACAACTCACAGACGCAACACACCAGCAGCTGCGACACCCTCCAATTCCTCCGCCCTGGAAGGACAATTGCCTGTGATCGATGACGATCGGCGATAGATACAAGACGACGGACACCACTTGATGACAGACAGTACTTGGTGACGACGGACACTCGGCCACGACAGACACTCGCGAGTGTCATTGTGCGCTTTGGCACATGTAAGTTCCGTGTGTCAGTTGCACGTGCGGTCGAATGTCTTGATAATACATGTGGCATGTGCGAATATCTACAAGACTCATGTATGTATCGATGCCTAGTTGCAAGATAGAATTTAAACATAATCACGCGTAGTAAGAATAGGGATTGCATCACAACATAGTTTCGGTTCTCTTTATATGCTCACAAAGAATAGGCGCTATACGAAGAAGACGAACTGAAAGAAACCCTGGACGCTAGGAGTGAATGTAAATGATGTGACTGAATCAAGAGAGATCACTTCAAGTATAATTTTGTAAACGATATCAAATCCCTGAGTATCTAAATGAACTAATATCAAGCAGCGGCCCGGAGTAATCACGGAACGTAGATGTTTGACTCTACGAATTATAGGCGCCTATGAGCTCTTCGATGAGGAAGAATAGCTTTCCACATAATTGGGTATTGCGCCCTCAATAGCGTCGTTAAAATATGTATCCACCTCCATGTTTCAAATGATATCAATGCGGCAACACTGATGTAGAAAGTCAAAACTATCAGTGGCACAGCTAAGCATGCTTACTGCTCAATGCATCGATACATGGTCATAAGCTAATCCGCATGGCTCATGTGGAGCCTCCGATATGCGTTTCTTCTGCCAGAATTACAGTTCCTATGCATGCTTGAGCTCTCTGCACCTTGGAAATAATGTGGAAGTCAAGCATCGCCTTCTTCTGCCTCTCCTCGTGGTAACGAGAAAGCAGGTAGGCGGTCCCCTTACCTTTCTCTGAGCTGACAAGAATCAGAGACCTCTAGTAAAGAGAAGAGGTAGAGGTGCTCTGCTCAGGGGTTTTTTTTTTTTTCGAATACAATGAATTGGAAATACACACTCACACACCCAACCTCTTAAGGTAGAGGCATCCATCATGAGAGACTCACGGACATGTCCAACCAAGACTTGAACTCAGGACTTCCTCCCACAGCTTCAAGGCGTGAGCCAATAAGCTGTGCGGGCTCAGACGAGAGAAGAAAAAACACAGTCCTGACGGCTCCAAAATGAAAAAGAGTATCAAAATGTCAGTGAACATACAGTCAAGGGGAGCAATGAGATGGTCAACTGCTTTCTTCTTTTTCTTTTTGAAGTCGATTATCTCACCCATGTTATGGAAGACCCAACATGTGGCCTTGTCTACAAACAAGCATTAATCAATTATTCCATCTTTTGTCTTATAGGCAACAGCGTTGGCTGCCATTCAAACTTCGAATCCGCAGGCATCGTCCAAGACTCTATTTTCAGTTAAGCTGCTCAAAGTTTACTCTCAGACGAGACAATGTCCACGGAATCCGATATTTGTATGCACGTGTTTCCCCCACCGCCTTACGTCATTCAGTATTTGTTGTCATTGTGCATCTGAGTCCTGACGACATGGTATGTATGAAGTTGACAGTGAAGAATGGAGTCCTTTATTTATCGAGACAGTTAAGGGCAGGGAATCTGTGAGCGCATGGTAACGTCAGTTTGTTTCATACGTGTTAATTATAGTTTTGGTAAGGAAAGCAAAACTATCAATAATTTACTCTCCCTGTCCATGCATGTGATTTTCTATTTCATGTAGTAAACTCAAAGCTTTTCTGTCAAGCGCATTAAAATGCGTTTATTCCACCCAAACAGAACTACTGGTGTGGGGTTTGAATTCACCACTCCTATGCGAATGTAGCCTTCACAAATTTTCCTTGTCCGTTCTCGCCAGCATTGAGATGCGAGCAAAAGCAGACAATCATACATGCATCCACACGTGCAGACACACTTGACGAGTTTGCTGGGACATGAAATCTCTATAGCACGGAGTTCAGCCAATGGAAGCAATGACAGAATGAGCTTTGGTTTTGATTCTTATATTGTACATGACCGTTTATGATGCATTTTCTGTCTATAAAGAGAGCTATTAGACAATTAAACACATCGTTTTTGTTCCTAATTTTGAAGGGGTGTCTATTTACGTTACAAACTTTCATAGGCCGCATCAAGAATGATCTATTGAGTCCTCCTTAAATCTTCTGGTTAGAAGATCTAGAAACACTAAGAGCTCCCCCTCCAAGCACTAGAGAGTCTTTGTTATAGAAAACAAAAGATCAAATGTAAATGGCTCTCACATGAAAGCAATCAATTCATCATTCAGCTGTTTGGTTTTCTTGAGAAACTATTGGAAACTTAGAAATAATAATTGCTTAGTTATTAGGAACATCTACAAAATGTCAAGCTTATAAGTGCTTTATCGCTCTTATGTTTTCTAACATTTGGGGGAATTCAATTCTTTGAAGAATAATGTTTTTGGGGATTTGAACCCCTTCCCCCAAAACATGCTACGAATTGGAAGCACTTAATTTAAAAAATTCTTGAAGTCCAGGTTGTTAAGTTATAGGTGTCTCCAAATTTATCTTGATGGATTGGTGACTCTAGTTTTCTTGCATGATTTTATATAGATTGTACATTAGTCTTATTTTTTTGAACACAAAGTTCATGTGAGAATTACCACTTATTCAAATTTGACATTATATGTTATGGAAACTTGGTGAATAATGGAAAAAGATGGAAATAAAAAACATAACTTATGGAAAATTGGTGGATAATGCAGAATAGATGGAGGGATAAAACATTATCTAGTTTCATAAAGCACATTGAACCCCGGATGAAAGGATTTGTGCAAAAATCATGGCATTTCAAATACTATGCCTTAATCTTTTCAGTAGGTGGATTATATTACTTTGCGAAACTTAGACTAAATCCTTAGCTCAAACTAAAGCTGAGGTACCTTGATAATTGACTTGTCTTTGGTACTTCCAAATGTCAATCAAGAAGTGTTCCTTAATGTTTTGAAATTATTCGTAAGAGATTATGGACTGCTTAAAAGACCCCAATATTTGGGGAATTATCAACAAGTATGTTTGAGGAAGAAAACTTTGTCCTCGCTCACAAACTATTATACTACACAAACACAATCGCACACTAGATTATGCTACTCGCATATAACTCAAACCTCAATTATAAGCACCTGAAAAAGATACGATAGCCATGAAAAAGATACGATGAGTCTATAGGACGGCCTTCCTCCAGCACCTGGTTGATGAGGACCATGAGTCAAAGGCCATGTTCCATTGAAATCTCCTACTCAACCGAGGCGAAAGATAAAGTTGTCAGATTGGCATGAAACCAAGGAGCTTTCCTAAGGTTGGTGATCAGCTTGAAGGTAAGGAACAACAAGTAACGATCAGATACCACAAGCTCCATACTTTGGGAGAGGGAATGGGGCCCACTTATTGATGATATTTTGCCTGATATACCTCATGTCAAGTCAAGCTTTCTAGAGGTCAACTCTGGCCAGGAGGTTCAACCAAGAGAAACCAACATCCTCTTTAATCTCCAAAAGACCGAGGTGGATCTTGACTTGGTTGCAAACTTACTTCTCCTAACCATCAATCACTTGCCCCTTTCTCCTCCATCTATAAAAAAGAACCTCAACCATATTCAATTCCTAAGAGAGAATCACCTTGAGGGGTAGAGATTCCAATGGCTGCCAAGTGGAAATTCTTTCCGATCGATAGTAGGAACATACATGGAGATAATGGACAACTGGAGAGGACTCCCACGAGAAGTAGCAACCCACTGCTGGCACTGGTCTACTAGGGTATCCACACTTCTAGTGTACAAGCTTCTACTCACGGTGATAGTCGAGCCTCCATTTTCCGTAGGGTGCACAATGGAGAGCCAAGATAGGACGAGAAAATACATTTAAGTCTCTTTCATAGTTACTGCCAATTAATTTTGATCTCTTAAAATATATTCTTTGCCACAACCCGAGATCCCCTTTAAAAGTCCTCTAAAAAGAATCCTTCCACATAGCTTTTAAATATGCACACTAGCCCCCACAAACCACGCTAAAAAGCCCCATGTGGCATGTGCTAATATCTATAAGATTCATGTATGTATGGATGCCTAGTTGCAAGATAGAAATGAAACATAATCACGCGTAGTAAGAATTGGGATTGTATCACAACATAGTTTCGGTTCTCTTTATATGCTCACAAAGAATAGGCGCTATAGGAAGAAGACGAAGTGAAAGAAACCCTGGATGCTAGGAGTGAATGTAAATGATGACAAGAATCAGAGACCTCTAGTGAAGAGAAGAGGTATCCACCTCCATGTTTCAAATGGTATCAATAATTTACTCTCTCATGTAACCTGCATATCAAAGTACCTGGCCCTGTTCATGCATGTGATTTTCGCTTTCATGTAGTAAACTCAAAGCTTTTCTGTCAAGCGCATCAAAATGCGTTTATTCCAACCAAACAGAACTACTGGTGTGGGGTTTGAATTCACCACTCCTATGCGAATGTAGCCTTCACAAATTTTCCTTGTCCGCTCTCGCCAGCATTGAGATGCGAGCAAAAGCAGACAATCATACATGCATCCACACGCGCAGACAAACTTGACGACTTTGCTGGGACATGAAATCTCTATAGCACGGAGTTCAGTCAATGGAAGCAATGACAGAATGAGCTTTGGTTTTGATTCTTATATTGTACATGACCGTTTATGATGCATTTTGTGTCTATAAAGAGAGCTATTAGACAATTAAACACATCGTCTTTGTTCCTAATTTTGAAGGGGTGTCTCTTTACGTCACAAACTTTCATAGGCCGCATCAAGAATGATCTATTGAGTCCTCCTTAAATCTTCTGGTTAGAAGATCTAGAAACACTAAGAGCTCCCCCTTCAAGCACTAGAGAGTCTTTGTTATAGAAAACAAAAGATCAAATGTAAATGGCTCTCACATTAAAGCAATCAATTCATCATTCAGCTCTTTGGTTCTTCCCAATAGTTTCCTCTTGCAAAGGGCGATAAGGCCATCGAATTTCTTTGTATCTCCTTCTTTTCTCTTGTATTCTCTACCTTGTTTATATAATTGGAATTGCTTAAAAAAAATAGCACTCCGTTTTTCTCTTTGTAAATTTTCATATCATCACCCTAAGCCATTACCTCTATTACGAATCATAATTGTGGTATAAAAGAAAGATTAGAGTTCTTGCGACCTAGAACTTCAAAGGGCATGTACTAGGGTTTCACCTCCGTCATCTCTTGCTCTCTATGGAAAAATTGAAAGAGCCATCCCTGAGCCCTTTGTACATCTCTATGTCTACCTCATCAAGAGGCCGAGTGACCCTCATCTATGTTGCCTCTTCCAAGGTGTTATGGTGCTCCATGCTATTCTTTGAAAATGTTTCTTGAGCAACAATCTGACTAAAATCTTGCCCCACTTAGGTAGATCCTTATTTGAAAACAATTGTTCTCCTCCTCCCTTGTGGTTCAATCAAATCTTTTGCAACTATTTGACAAACATCAAAAGAGGAAGTTGGAGTCAGTTATGACTTGTGCCATTGAAAAATCAAAATTTTTGCTTTAATAATGTATCCACTTTTCATGATAAGAATGTACATTTGGATGATAGGTATTGTGTTGAAGATGAAGACTCTTTTCTATCTACAAAGGATAACTCTAAAACTCAATGTGGTAGCAATAGTGATTCTCACAAGAACTTCTTAGGAGATTCGTAACACACATAGATAAGATCTATTGAATGACTTGAAGACAAAGGAATTACAAAACCAAATGATTATGTGTCAGTATTGACTTCATCTATGATCATTGAGAAATACGTGTAATGGTTGATCAATCCTTCTACATATTGGACCACATTCTTATTGTTTTAGAAAATCATTGAAAAAGACTATACAGAAAAATTTGATGGGACTTACTTATGTCCTAGCCTCTTGATAACCAAAATTAAAAAACTGTACTACAAACTTTATTGAATCAAAGATTGCTACTAAGTTAGATCATATCAATGATTTTTTTCAATTATATTCAAATGATTATTTTAGGTATAAACATTTCACCCAAAATCGTGTGCAAAAAACAAAAAGACAAATTAATGATTGTGTATTATTTTTCATTGTATATGTGTATTGTTTCTCATTTATACAATGAGAAAAACTATCTCGTGTTCAGATTAATCAACTTCAAGACCTGAATGTTCAGATTAGCAAGGAGGACCTTCTACATCATATGAGTGTCATTAAGTCTACCATGAGTTTCAGGCAAGCTCGGTTGATAGACCTATCAAAAGACTTTTTAAATTGTTAAAAAGAGAAGGGTTAAATCTTTTATTCAAACACTAAGAAATAAGTGGTTTCATCGATAGTAATAAAAAAATAAGTGGTTTCATGGCTAGTACAAAAAAAAGAAAAAATAGTTCCAAAATGTCTATTCTTAACTAGAAGTGAATCCTTCTTAAATTTCCAACTTACAGGACCTTCCCCTTCAATTTTCAACTTCTAATGGTGTTTTCATGTTGATTTTCATGCACTTCAATCAACAAGGTCTAATAATGTTTCTTGAGTACTATGTGACCTTTATCTTGTAAAGCTTAACTCTTTGTTGAACATATTAATGACTGATGCATGTTAAATCTTCCTCCAATAAAATTTTTCCTAAATCTTTGAATTTATTTATTTAGCTAGTGGACAAAAATAAATCATTAGAAAATAGAATATGTTATACTCAAAACGTGTAATATTATTATTTTTGTCCAAAAGGTTCAGAAGAAGAACAAGTTGAATGGATAAATTAAGAAGAAACTTTCTCAGGTGGTATAAAATACAACCTTATGTGTCTTCCAATGTATTTGCTCCCTAGGATGATATTTATATTTTGTGCTTTCCTCCCACCATTGTTTTATATCTCTTGATGGGTAATGAGATCAGCTCTAAAGTGGGCAAATTTTCTTCAGAAACTATTGCAAACTTAGAAACAATCCTTGCTTAGTTATTAGAAACATCTACAAAATGTGAAGCTTATAATTGATTTATCACTCTTATGTTTTCTAACATTTGGGGGAATTCAATTCTTTGAAGAATAATGTTTTTGGGGATTTGAACCCCTTCCCCCAAAACATGCTACCAATTGGAAGCACTTAATTTAAAAAATTATTGAAGTCTAGGTTGTTTAGTTATAGGTGTCTCCAAATTTATCGTGATGGCATTAGTGAATCTAGTTTTCTTGCCTGAGTTTATATAGATTGTACATTAGTCTTATTTTTCTGAACACAAAGTTCATGTGAGAATCACCACTTATTCAAATTTGACATTATATGCTATGGAAACTTGGTGGATAATGGAAAAAGGATGGAAATAAAAAACATTACTTATGGAAAATTGGTGGATAATGCAAAATAGATGGAAGGGGAAAAAATTAGCTAGTTTCTTAAAGCACACTGAACCCGGATGAAAGGATTTGTGCAAAAATCATGGCATTTGGAATACTATGCCTTAATCTCTTCAGTAGGTGGATTATTTTACTTTGTTAAACTTAGACTAAATCCTTAGCTCAGACTAAACCTGAGGTACCTTGATAATTGACTTGTCTTTGGTACTCCTTAATGTGTTTTAATTATTCGTAAGAGACTATGGACTGGTTAAAAGACCCCAATATTTGGGGCAGCTATCAACAAGTATGTTTGAGGAAGAAAACTTGGTCCTCGCTCACAAACTATTATACTACAAAAACACAATCACGCCCTAGATTATGTTACTCGCATATAACTCAAACCTCATTATAAGCTTTATGAACTTTTGAAAGGAATTTTTGAGTGCTCAAAACATTCCTGAAGATACTCAAAATGATTATTACTATGATAATTTCGTAAACTACTCTCTCATTATGCTCGGTTCAGACATTGCTGCAATGATATCAAAGTGGCTACCTATAGTGCACTTCTCTTCAAAGTAGACCAAGAACTCAGAGTATCCCGACTAAATTGTGAAATGGTTGTGGCTGAAAACATCGTTCTTGACTCGAGGTTTCATATAGGGGCATTCCTAATCGTAATATGTCTAAATGTATCTAGCTTTCAAATTAGTGTTTCATGCGTATAAAATTCTACTATCATTCTTCTTCTTTGGAGAGAACGTGTTCTCAAATGAAGTGCAAGTGAAGAATATAGGTATCAGAGAAAAACAAAAAAATAAACTTTTATTCGTCCAAATGATTGCTTTTAAGTGTACATGATTGGCGATTAGCTACTAAAAGTTGGGATATATTTGTCATTCTAGTTAAAGTGTCAGCACATATGGAAGGTTTTGAATGTCGAACTATTGTGAATTGGAGATATTGTACGTTATATTTTAATTCCATGTAGGAATCCCTTTCTTCCCTTTGTTGTTTCATGTTTCCACTCCAAGTTTTGAGAGCCAGATCCTTCATCCTTGTATGAGTACTTATGATTTTTTTTTCTTATTCATGTTATGATTTGTGCTTATTCAATTTTACTTTATGCTTCCCTAATTGCTTTAACAATTTCTGAATTCATGGGTTCAAACTCTAAACCATTTATTAGGGACAAATATTTAAGTGATTAGTAGTATTTAAATGTAGCTATTTAGTCATATCCCAGTGCATGAAGGATCGAGAAACCCTAATGATGCTTCCCATTCCGTCACATACATTGGAACATTTTTAGCTAGTAATTATTTTAGAAGATTCAAGGACGTATTCAAGTGGATAAATTACTGAATACATACTTAATATGAAGCGATTAGTAAATGTTTAGACTTCATAGGTAGACACATACATGATGATGATATTGTGGCCACTACTCTAAATCTTTTGAGAGATTATGCGAAATGAAAGCAAGTTACCACTTTTGTGTCTGCTATGGAGAATCCTAGAGATATTTTGTCAAATTTTGATATCATGTTCACTCAAGGAATAAAATATATAAGGTGAAGAAGAAACTTTCAGCGAAGCCCAAGTCCTTTATGTAGACTACTCCAAACAACCCAAGGATTAGGGCAGAAGCTGAAGAGGCTTAGAGCAAGGGAGACCGATATATTTGAGAATGTCGAGGACAACAAGGAGATGGAGGTTATAGAAAACGCCCATTCCACAAAGAGGAAGATATTGTGTTGACGATCGAGCCTAAATTTGTGGAATATATGACATTTCACAATGAAATGCTATATAGACAAATCAATAGATAAACTAACAGTGTAATAATCAACTATTAAATTATAAAGGACAAGGTACTGATGATAGAACGTCACAAAACACATAATCTCAAAATGCAAGATTGCAAAGAGATGAAGGAAACCTTTAAAAGATATGATAGAATATGTAAAATTGGAAGCTTTTAGTTAGAAACTTCATAAGTAAATATGTTAATGAAAATTGAATTTCTAATATTGAGACAATTTGCATGGATATACATGACATAGTATTATAATTGTTAGCTAGATTTTAAAAGTTATTGAGGAAAGGCAATAAAAATAGTGAATGTTTTAATGAAGAATGAAAATGATAATAAGATATAAGAACCATATCTTCGGATTCAAAACTATAGGTACTACAAGTATCATTGAAAGAAAGAGACCACAAAAATTCTAGGCAAGATAATTTGATCACTATGTTTATTTGCGCACAATCCAACATGTTAGAAACTATTGCAACAAATATGTTGAGCTTTTTGGTAGGTGATCCTTTGTCTAAGATAATTCAATGCTCTAACAATTTAATGAAAATAGTGTCAATTCAAGAGCATGAAACATTGGAGGTTAGGAAAGAAGTTGTTTAGAACTTAACTAAAATCATGAAGCCAATTGGAAGCAATCAAGAAGATACTAAGATGGCTAGTATGGATGTTTAAAGTCTCGTGAAAATATTCAAGGGATTGTCGTAGTGTAAAATGTTATTGCGGATTACAAAAGAATCCATTGATTCACGCCAATTGATGAATG